>VIAB01011141.1:33550-49522 GCA_009801035.1 Oophaga pumilio
CCACATCTTATATTTGGTGCGTTCCGCAGACCCTAACAACGTCAGACTGGAGTACCTTGGTCCCACCAGAGTAGATCATTCTTGGGGCCCACTATGTAACTACATAGAAATAAATACAAGACCACAAATTGTGCGGTAAAACACGCTTATAGCAGGGTATAATACAAGGTAGTACATGTCTTAATTATGTAGAAGGGGTTAAGGTAGCTCCCTCATAGAATATAAAGCAGACCCCTCATAGAATATAATGTAACCCCCTCATAGGGTATGATGCAGCCCCCTCATAGAATATAATGTAACCACTCATAGGGTATAATGCAGCCCCCCTCATATAGTATAATGCTGCCCCCCACAGAATATAATGTAGCCCCCTCAGAGTATAATGCAACCCCCTCATAAGGTATAATGCAGCTCCCCATAGAATATAATGTAGCCCCCTCAGAGTATAATGCAACACCTCCACAGAATATAAAGTAGCCCTCTCGTACGGTATAATGCAGCACCCTCATAGGATATAATGGGGCCAAGCTCATATAGCATAATGCAGCCCACTCATAGAGTATAATGTAGCTTCCTCATATGGTATAATGCAGCCTACTCATAGGGTATAATGTAACCCCCTCATAGGTTATAATGGAGCCCTCCTTACATAGTATAATGCAGCCCACTCAGAGTATAATGCAGCCCCACCCACTGAATATAATGCAGCCCCCCATTGGGTATAATGCAGCTCCCTCATAGAGTATAATTCAGCCCTCCTCATATGGCAGAATGCAACCCCCCTCATAGGGTATAATGCAGCCTCCCCCACAGACTATAAGGCAGCCCCCACAGAATATAATGTAGATCCCCAGAGAGTATAATGCAACCCCATATGGAATATAATGTAGCCGGTCCCCCATATAAAACATAATCCAGCCCCGCCGTCCTAGAGTCTTATGGCCACCAGGACTCATTCACTGATATATACATAAAAAAAACAAACATAATACTCACCTCTCCTCCTTGTTCCTATGCTGATTCCAGTCCTGCCCCATTATCAGCAGCTGCAATAGCATCTGCCCGACCCACAGCGGGAATGCAATGAAGTGACGTCATCACGCAACAGCTGTGTCAGAGGCGGAGGGGAATGATGGGAGAGGGAGCTTCGTTCCTTCTTTCCTCTTTCCTTCATTATCGCTGTCAACTGTATCGGCATCTACGATGCCGATACAGTTGAGTGTGGCGCTGTAAAGTATTAGTATTTCAATAATATAAAATATAGATCATTGAACATATACATATGGAGTCCAACTAGCGAGCAAAGACTCTGGTTAGTGGATGAATGAGCTATTCTGAGGACGTTGGTAGAGACATCTGTTCTCTGGTTGTCAGAATTATAGGTCTCTTGTCAGAACTGTCAATATGTGACTATTTGGAGGTAGCAAATGGTTCCAAAGGTCATAGGCTATAGGCTTAAGTTTTTCAAAGTAAGGTATCATATAAATAACTAATATGCATATTCCATAAGTTACTAGTGTTCTTCTAATATGGTAGAAGCTACGAACTTAGCGGCAAATCACCATTTGTAGTTATAAGTCAGGAGAAAATAGAAACCAATGTAAGTCCATAGGTCAAAAAATAGTATATAAGCCGACCCAACTCCTGTTTAGGCAGATCTCTCATACCTTGAGAATCTCCAACACAGACCACATCATGCCTCAAGACCATATGTAAGAACCATTGAATGCTTGTTTTCTTTTGTACTTATTTTTGTGTGCTATGAACCTACTTTTCTTCATTTTTGTAATCACTTTTTTTGAATGAACATTAAACAAGATTTGTTTTATCCATACAATTCAATATTTTACTTTTTTTATCCTCACCGTGCTCTTACTTAAAGAAGTGAGAAAGGGTTATTTTTTTATAACAGGCGCACACTGGGAGGTGGCGCTGGCGCTAGGCCACCCTCCCTTATATGCCCCATAGCGACAGGGCTGGAGGCACCTGGGAAGCGGGGGCCCTGGTCTGTCGGCCCTGATAGAGGGCAGTGTTAGCGGTGGGCCAGTCTGTCCCTGATTCCAAGTGTCTACAGTGCATTGTACTTTGAAGCTCAGAGACAAATCAAGAGAGTGACTCACATTTTTGTGCACTACCAGCTACTCTATAAGGAAGAAGTTTAGTTAACACACAAGTAGAATACTTGCACATATGCCAGTTTGTTTTATCAACACTCAATCAGAAATGGATATCTGGAGATGCCTTGGTAAAGGATGAGGAGTTTTCAGATAAAGACACGCATAATTGGTGTAAGACAATAATGTTGATGATTACACTGACCATGTACTACTCGAGGATACAACCTGGCTCACAAAAGGATGATTGTGAGGAGACGGTGTATAAGAGGACAACTTGAATCTTTTTCTGATTCCTCCTATGGAAGTTGCAGACTTCCACACACGAGATTCCCACATGTACAATTCAGGACCATATACACCAGAGCTTCCATGCACTACAAGAGTCACCTCCATCCAAAGTATGCATGACATCATCTCATACAGATATACCGACAGAAGGGTCAATTTTTAACTGCAAGTCGCCTCCACTGTATATCACTGAGGTCATCACTCTTTTCTGATAACATCAACTCCTAGTTACCGCTATCTGGTTCCCAAGTTTCCTTTACCACAGATTTGTCATCCTCATCATCTCTAATTAGGATGACAGTTGCCTCTGTGTAAAAAATGTCCTAAGCAACTTGACCCACCCAAAATTCTGAGCTGTACCCTGTCTTAGAGTGCTGCTACCAATGCCAGTGCCCCGGCCACCAAGGCTCACAAAGGTGTTTAAGTCATCGCCATCTCCTCCATCCCAATTTCATCTGAGTTCAAAGGCTGATTGTTCATTTCCTCTAATACATTGTCTGAATTATTGTTTTGATGAAATATTTTCCATAGACCATGGGGCCATCACCTGTAACATGTTACTGCGTTAGTGTGGCATGTTTGGATGTAAAATTTGACTAGTAAAACAGAGAAGAAAACTGAGACGCATACATATTCTGAAGTACATAGTCACAGTTAAATATCTAGCTTGTGCTAATTTCCTTCTGCATGTTTAAAAAAATAATTTTCCCGTTACAAAAAGTACTTCACAAGAAGTGCATAAACTCCCTTGTGACAAGCATCTAGCATTGACTTCAGATTTTTTTTCTGCAAAAATTATAGTATGTATTGCTTCTACTTTTTAGTGCAAAAATGAAGAAAAAATATGTATTGTTGTGATTCGAATGCAGCAGGACAGATTGCAGGTATGCCACATCACTGAATAATCACAAGAGTTTCTCTGCTGCTGGCACCTTGCCAATTTCTCTCTATCCCCCCTATCAATTGAATGTCTGTATTATTTGCAGACTACTTCTCATATGTTCTTTCCTGCTGCAGTTATTCAACATGTTATTGTATGCAGCATTTGCCTAACACTTTAGGAATTTCTCTTCATGTCACAATTGTTGAGCTGTGAGCTCTGATTTCCTCTCACTATCCTAAGTTACCACAATATGCTGCTGCATTCCCTGCTTCTGCTTTTTATATAGGCAATGATAGTCCTTCCTAATTCGCTATCTTATACTTTGTGTTGTGAAAGCTGCAGGGTGGTATTGGGAAGCAAATGCATTCGAACCTAAGGTCATGTCAACCTTCTGAAACTAATACAATGTTCTGCTATGTGTAAAATGGAAGTTGGCATAGGGTATTTTTAATTTTTTTGCAGATTACGCAAATCGAATCTCAAAATGTTTGAATTCACCAGGAATTGGTAATTTCATTTAATCCAGCTCAAATTTGATTTTGATCAAATCAATTAAATCTTTCTTAATGTCTATTGGGTCTGGGCTATAGTTACTACATTGATTGGAGATGGATAGTCAAATTAGACCTGAAGGAAATGAAAAGATGGCTTCCTACGTATCATCTGTGGCATGTATTTACCTGTGGTTTACCAAAAATGATTCAAAAAGTGCATAGTTTCTTGTGTGATTTTGGATAATGGAGCTGCTGTTTGTTCAGTATATTGCACTCACAGAGAATTTGTTTTGAAATACAGATTATAAAACCAGATAAATGTAATTTTGTCCTCATTCTAGGGTTAACACTATTCTTTGACAGGAGAGGAATGTATATTCATCAGCCTGATTATTTGGACAGACTTCTTACATGGATGCTTTAAGAACCTTGACTGCCTGCCATAAACACAGTGTATGTCAGTTAGTTGTTAACCAGATAAAGTGGACCAATTAATATACTATGCTTTCAATTGAAGGGCAACATAGTATGACAGATCTGTGAGAAAGGGCCCAAAAAATAATGTAAAAATTATCTAAAAACATATTAGACTCATAGTTATAAGTTTGATTTAACATTAGAAGTGATCATCTAACCTTTTCCCACATTTCCCATCTTTTATCAGCAGTGTTAATCTTGAACATGCGTGAATCTATTTTTTTTTTACAGCCTTTGCTGATTTTGGGGAACTATTTAAACATTTAGGGCAACTTCTCTAGATAAGAGAAAATTGTATTGTGATAGAATTGATTTAACATGGGATTCTTTATTATCAGCAGTTCTGGGTAGACTAATAATACCATCTTAATAAAATCCTTATTCTAGGCTAGATTTTTTTTTTAGAAAATGAGTGTTACAGAAAAACCCCCAGCACGCCGAATATGATATGCCTCTATGATAGGTGCAATGTGAGATGCATGTCCCTAATGCATCAGCCGACCGGCTGCGACTCCTGGGCAGACCTCCCCCCATCTTTGTAAATCCCACGGTAAATGATCGG
Source organism: Oophaga pumilio (assembly GCA_009801035.1). Classification (NCBI taxonomy): domain Eukaryota; kingdom Metazoa; phylum Chordata; class Amphibia; order Anura; family Dendrobatidae; genus Oophaga; species Oophaga pumilio. The sequence continues at coordinate 38,372 of VIAB01011141.1, forward strand.
GGGCCGCCGGCCACCTGCTGCTATTGTAATGTATGTCTGGCATCTTAATTGGAGCCTGTTATCTACTGACCCGCCCCATATTGATTGTCCTGTCCTCTGTATGTATATATATTCTGAGACCTGTGATTAAAATGTTGTCACACTGGAAATACATGGAGATACAGTTTATATGTTCCCATGTAAAAAGCCTTTCGAGCCAGCGTCCTTCATTCGGAAGTCTGGAAAAGCAGAGTGGTCCTCCTGAAACTCGGGGTGGTAATGTTAGAGGTATTACAGCACAGTAGACCCCGTTACAATGAGATAGAAGGATTTATGACATTCAGTAGGTTTGGATTTAGATGGAATATATATGCCCTATGGCAGTAAGGAAATGCAGAATTCTATGCAGCTATAGATTGCATGGCCATTCATAAATCAAGTAAACAGGAAGCAGAAAATAGATGTCCAGAGTTTCAATTTGATGGAAAATATCTTGTTGTGATATTCGCATTGCTTTCTGTAAGACACGAGATGTAGACTTCATTTCATGCCATTGTTCCCAGCAGGTAATCACTTACTTGTCTTCAAGTATCTGTGTCACTTCTTCATGTACTCTAACTGATCTTTTTCCTTTTCTGGTATCTGAAAAATTCTTTTCCTGCACAGTCCTTTTCACATATTCTATAGCCTTCTACAAAACTGCACTTATTTGTCCTCTGATTGAAATATTGATCTTCCCACAGCATCTCTTTTTTGCTTCAACAATGTTTTGAAATTCTCTCCCTTAAACTTACTTTTAACCTATTAGTTGCATTAATTTTGGCTGAATATTCAATAACTTGCTTCATTGAAATTGGCAATGTTTAGCGTGTTATATTTATATGTTCTATTTTATGTTTGAGCTGTAGACTCCGACTTTACTGTTATTTAGTAAATTTAGATCATGCAAAACATAAAAATCTTTCATGAAAACTCATCTACGCATGAGAAAAAAATTATATTTCAAGGTAATGCCGCTAAATACTCTTTATGGCACCTCCTGGTTATCCTTACAAGTTATCAAAGACCATACATGAGGTATGTCCATGCTCAGTGTCTCAATTTTCCCATCTTTAATTTTCTTTGTACACTACCAGTAAAGTGGTTACAACTATTTCTCAATAAGATGATTTGAGCAACAAGAGCAATCTATCTTTTATGTATTTTCGCACCTGGGAGGCAGCACACTTCTCTTGCGGTTATGTCTGGTCTGCAGATGGCTGCTTCTGTGCCTCTCAGTAGTGAGTCTCCCACCACTACCACTCTTCTTCGCTTCTTGATTGTACTTTTTGTTGACACTTCAGGGTGTTGCGTGTGCCCTTTTCTTCTTTGCTTGCTTTTAGTGCCTTATCCTTAGCTGTGCCATCTTCGTCCTCCACAAGACCTTGGTATCAGTTTCTCAGTTGTGTGGTTGGTGATGTCTCATTGGTTTTCTTGCTTCTTTTCGTCACATGCTTCCACTCGTCTGCTTTTGGAGGTTCTCTGACACCTTCTTCACTTTCTGTGACCAGTAGAGATGCTTCTGTTCTGTCTAGGAAGTCTTAATTTTCTTTGTTGAGTTTCAGGCTAAGTTCACACGTTGCGGAATTGCAGCGGAAATTTCCGCGGCTATCCCGCACTTCTCCAGCGAAAATACGCATTTTTTTTGTATGCGTATTCCCGCCAGAATAATAGCGTTTTGCAAGCGTAATTAGCTTGCAGAATGCTAGCGTTTTCCTAGCGATCTGTAGCATCGCTTGGAAAACTGATTGACAGGTTGGTCACACGAGTCACACATAGTGATTAACACGTGTGACCAACTTTTTACTATTGATGCCGCCTATGCCGCATAAATAGTAAAAAGATCTAATGTAAAAATAATAAAAAAAATAATAAATAATGATATTCTCATCTTCCGGCGGCCCCCGCAGCCTTCCCGCCTTCAGCGACGCTCCTGGCAACTCCCGGTCCCAGGAGTCCTTTGCGACAAATCACCCTGATGACGTAGCATCTCGCGAGACCGCTATGCCATCTGGGTGATTCTCGCAATGCATTACTGGGACCGGGAATTGCCGGGAGCGTCGCTGAAGGCGGGAAGGCTGCGGGGGCCGCCAGAGGATGAGATCATCATTTTTTTTTATTTTAATTATTGTTTTACCAGGGATATGGTACCCAGGGCCTGGAGGAGAGTCTCCTCTCCTCCAGACCCTGGGTACCACCGCACATGAACCGCTTACATTCCGCAAAATTAATGAACATGTTGCTATTTTTTCCGCGAAACGTTTTTTTCGCGGAAAAAAACGCAACATGTGGCCAAAACATGCGGAATCAATTAACATGTATAGGATGCTTAATGCTTGCGTTTTTTTCGTGTTTTTACCTCGGAAAATCGCGGAAAAAACGCGAAAAAAACCCAAAAATTCCTGAACGTGTGCACTTAGCCTCAAAGTTGCAATTCTTTCTTCCTGACCTGCACATTTTCTTCTAAAGTGGCCAGTAGTCTACACTTCTGGCAGGTGAAGTTGGATTCTTCTTCTGGTTGATCTTTGAACATATAGCACATGTTGCAGCTCACCATGTAGGTTGTCACATCTGCCATGTTGCTCTAGATTCTGCTTACTTGCAGGGTGTCTTCCTTCTTGTGTAATATACTGTGTGCAACCGTCTTGTGTAATCTACTCAATCAGCCAAGCTTTATTGCAATAATGTCCAAGAGGCAAGAATTTGATGCTTTGGCGATGCTTTCCAAGCAGCTGGTCCCGGCTGTACCCAACGATCTTCTTGCTGAGGGAGACTCTTTGCTTTTCCCAGAAGGCACCTGGAATATGCAAATTGTCCTCCTCAAGCTTCAATCTATAGTTGCGCATTTTGGCGATTTAGACAGTCGCACCGGTGTATGTCCTATCTACTCCTGCTTAACTTATGTGCCAATGCAGAGTGATTGTTCAGTAGCCATATTTTATTCCTCAGACTTGTGGCTCTGGCCAGTCCAGAAGCTATGGGGTTAATTCTGTTAGTTTTTGCTTCCTCCTGCTCTCAGGACTAAGTGAGGCTCTTCACTATATCCCTGAGAGTCATTTCAAACTGTTATCTAATATTTGTGCTATCTGGCTGTACCTGTGTTCTGTACATCCATTGTTTCATATTGATTCTGACATGCTGTTCTGTCTGTACTTGGTTGTCGGCGTGACAATGCATGTCTTTGCTTTAACCCTTTGCTCCATTCCCCCTAATTGAGCTGGGATACTATTGGCTGTTACCTGTATGGAGCCTGCTCAGTTCCCTGCTCTGCTGCGTAGCTGTTCATGTGGTGTTAGGTCTTTGCTTTGCTGCATGAGCATCCACATGTGCGGTGCCTGGTTGCCGCTGTGGAAGCTTTTGGCGGCTTGCGAGGTCATTTGCTGCTGGTGCATGACTTTCCACGTGTGTCTGGGCGTGCAGCTGCTGCCAGGTGCCCTGAGCCTCAGTTCCTTCACTGATTGTGTGTAATGGTTTCTGATTCTGCTAAGGGCATGCGTGGCCACACCTACCCTGCTTTTATCAGGTTAGTGTGTGTACTTGAAATGCTGTCCCCAGCAAATTGCTGTGGGGCAGCTCCTATATAAAGGCTCCCTGCCCTATGGGCGGGGCCTTAGCTACTCACATAGCAACTGAATCTTGCCATGTGTGTTGTGTGTTTCTGCGTCTGTCCTGGAGGCGGTATATCCAGGCTTGAATCCTTAATCCTGTACCTGTCCCTGTGACTGTCCTGGAGGCGGTAATTCCAGGCTTGAATCCCTGATCCTGTACCTGTTCCTGTGCCTGTCCTGGAGGCGGTAACTCCAGGCTTGTATCCCTGATCCTGTACCTGTCCCTGCGACTGTCCTGGAGTCGGTATGTCCAGACTTGAATCCTTGGTCCTGTACCTGTCCTGTACCTGACTCTCTCTGAACTGTGTCTGCTGAGTTATGTTCCTGGAAGTCCTTCTGTGTCCTGAACCCTGTGCCCAGTGACTGTGACTGTTTGCTAACTGACTTTCTGTGACATAACCTGGGTTCATCTTGGAAGTAGGAGTACGGTGTTTCTGCTGAGTTTCTACTACTCTGTGCTCAGCTTGTTATTTGGTGCTATCCCCAGCCGGCTCCTGTTCAACCCGGTGGGGCTTGCACCAGACCGCTTGGATTCCTTTTTAGGTCGCTGCCAGATGTCCGGAGTCCGATGACCGTGGCCTCTTGCCCGGAGCCTGATTACCACGGCCTGAATTCCGATGTCTGAGGACCACTTCCAGTTGTCCAGTCCATGTTCCTGTTGTCCATTCCGTGTTCCTGATTCCATGTTCCTGATACTGTGTTCTTGTGATCCAGTCCGTGTTCCTGTGATCCAGTCCATGTTCCTGTGATCCAATCCGTATTCCTGATGTCCGGTTCTTGTTCCTGATTCCATGTTCCTGTGTCCATGTTCATGAGATCCAGTCCGTGTTCCTGTGTCCATGTTCCTGATGTCTAGTCCGTGTTCCTGATTCCATGTTCCTGAGTCTGTGTTCCTATGTCCGTGTTCCTGATATCCGGTCCATGTTCCTGATGTCCAGTCCGTGTTCCTGATGTCTGGTCAATGTTCCTGATTCCATGTTCCTGAGTCCGTGTTCCTGAGATCCAGTCCATGTTCCTGTGTCCGTGTTCCTGATGTACAGTCCGTGTTCCTGATTCCATGTTCCTGAGTCCGTGTTCCTGAGATCCAGTCCGTGTTACTGTGTCTGTGTTCCTGATGTCCGGTCCATGTTCCTGTGATCCAGTCCATGTTCCTGTGATCCAGTCCATGTTCCTGATGTCTGGTTCTTGTTAATGATTCCATGTTCCTGTGTCCATGTTCTTGAGATCCAGTCCGTGTTCCTGTGTCCGTGTTCCTGATGTCTAGTCCGTGTTCCTGATTCCATGTTCCTGAGTTTGTGTTCCTATGTCCGTCTTCCTGATGTCCGGTCCGTGTTCCTGATGTCCAGTCCGTGTTCCTGATGTCCGGTCCTTGTTCCTGATTCCATGTTCCTGAGTCCGTGTTCCTGAAATCCAGTCCATGTTCCTGAGATCCAGTCCAAGTTCATGTGATATAGTCCATGTTCCTGTGATCCAGTCCGTGTTCCTGTTGTCCAGTCCATGTTCCTGATTCCATGTTCCTGAGACTGTGTTCCTGTGATCCAGTCCGTGCTCCTGTGTCAGTGTTCCTGATGTCCAGTCCGTGTTCCTGATTCCATGTTCCTGAGTCCGTGTTCCTGAGATCCAGTCCATGTTCCTGTGTCTGTGTTCGTGATGTCCCGTCCATGTTCCTGTGATCCAGTCAATGTTCCTGTGATCCAGTCCATGTTCCTGTGATCCAGTCCATGTTCCTGATGTCTGGTTCTTGTTCCTGATTCCATGTTCCTGTGTCCATATTCTTGAGATCCAGTCCGTGTTCCTGTGTCCGTGTTCCTGATGTCTAGTCCATGTTCCTGATTCCATGTTCCTGAGTCTGTGATCCTATGTCCGTGTTCCTGATGTCCAGTCCATGTTCCTGATGTCCAGTCCGTGTTCCTGATGTCCGGTCCTTGTTCCTGATTCCATGTTCCTGAGTCCGTGTTCCTGAGCTCCAGTCCATGTTCCTGAGATTAAGTCCAAGTTCATGTGATCCAGTCCATGTTCCTGTGATCCAGTCCGTGTTCCTGTTGTCCAGTCCGTGTTCCTGATTCCATGTTCCTGAGACTGTGTTCCTGTGATCCAGTCCATGTTCCTGTGTCAGTGTTCCTGATGTCCGGTCCATGTTCCTGAGATCCATTCCAAGTTTATGTGATCCAGTCCATGTTCCTGTGCTCTAGTCCGTGTTCCTGATGTCCGGTTCTTGTTCCTGATTCCATGTTCCTGTGTCCATGTTCTTGAGATTTAATCCGTGTTCCTGTGTCCGTGTTCCTGATGTCTAGTCCGTGTTCCTGATTCCATGTTCCTGAGTCTGTGTTCCTATGTCCGTGTTCCTGATGTCTGGTCCATGTTCCTGATGTCCAGTCCGTGTTCCTGATGCCCAGTCCATGTTCCTGATTCCATGTTCCTGAGTATGTGTTCCTGATATCCAGTCCATGTTCCTGTGTCCGTGTTCCTGATGTCCAGTCCGTGTTCCTGATTCCATGTTCCTGAGTCCGTGTTCCTGAGATCCAGTCCGTGTTCCTGTGTCTGTGTTCCTGATGTCCGGTCCATGTTCCTGTGATCCAGTCAATGTTCCTGTGATCCAGTCCATGTTTCTGTGATCCAGTCCTTGTTCCTGATGTCCGGTTCTTGTTCCTGATTCCATGTTCCTTTGTCCATGTTCTTGAGATCCAGTCCTTGTTCCTGTGTCCGTGTTCCTGACGTTTAGTTCATGTTCCTGATTCCATGTTCCTGAGTCTGTGTTCCTATGTCCGTGTTCCTGATGTCCAATCCGTGTTCCTGATGTCCAGTCCATGTTCCTGTGTCCGTGTTCCGGATGTCCGGTCCGTGTACCTTATGTCCAGTCCGTGTTCCTGATGTCCGGTCCGTGTTCCTGATTCCATGTTCCTGTGTATGTGTTCCTGAGATCCAGTCCGTGTTCCTGTGTCCGTGTTCCTGTGTCCGTGTTCCTGATGTCCAGTCCGTGTTCCTGTGATCCAGTCCGTGTTCCTGATGTACGGTCCTTGTTCGTGATACCATGTTCCTGTGTCCTTGTTCCTGAGGTCCTGTTCATGTTCCTGAGTTCGTGATCCTGATGTCCTAGTGTGTCCTGTCTGCGTCCTGATGACCGCATGTACCCTGATGTCATGCCTGTGTCCTGATGTCCCACTTATGTGTGCCGCGGTGATCCGTTGGTGCCTTGGGGTCCTCTGGGTGGTACCCTTCTGGGAGGTGTGGAATCGGGAGCCTGGCATAGTCATGTTTGATTTATGTACTGTGTGTCTTTACTTTATTACTTTAGTAAACTTTATTTCCTCTATACCTGAAGTTGTGCGGTGTAATCAAGTTCTACATGTCTCTTCCTTGTCCACATGCTCAGCTGCCACAGAACCCCGGTCTCTGCCCTTCCCTAGTTCGGGTAGGTCCGGGTCCCCCTCTGCAGTATGGAGGGTCCATATTGCTTCCCCGGGGGATGCCCGCCCCACGCCATGGTGGTCAGTCAGCGTGGGGGCGAATATGGGCTGGGCCGCTTCTCGGCGGCTGCAGCCAATCGTGACAGAAGCTAAGGCCGTGAACTCAGCTGAGCATGTAGGACTTTTTCCGAGTCCCGCTTGGTTGGCGGATGAGATGGCTCGGATCCCAGCTGGTAGTGGATTAGATTGCTCAACCCTGCACTTGGTTAGCGGTTTGGATTTCTGGAGCAATGAACTCTGCTGCATGTGAACTGGGACTTACCGCCTATCCCAAGAAAAGTTTCTGTGTATTTTTTTTTGGGGGGGGGACTTCAGAAGAGGGGGCTTTAGGAGGGGAAAATGTCATGCTGTTGTTTGTACTTGGTTGTCGGCGTGACAATGCATGTCTTTGCTTTAACCCTTTGCTCCATTCCTCCTAATTGAGCTGGGATACTGTTGGCTGTTACCTGTATGGAGCCTGCTCAGTTCCCTGCTCTGCTGCGTAGCTGTTCATGTGGTGTTAGGTCTTTGCTTTGCTGCATGAGCATCCACATGTGCGGTCCCTGATTGCCACTGTGGAAGCTGTCCGCGGGTTGCGAGGTCATTTGCTGCTGGTGCATGACTTTCCACGTGTGTCTGGGCGTGCAGCTGCTGCCAGGTGCCCTGAGCCTCAGTTCCTTCACTGATTGTGTGTAATGGTTTCTGATTCTGCTAAGGGCGTGCATGGCCACACCTACCCTGCTTTTATCAGGGTTAGTGTGTGTACTTGAAATGCTGTCTCCATCCAATTGCTGAGGGGCAGCTCCTATATAAAGGCTCCCTGCCCTATGGGCAGGGCCTTAGCTACTCACATAGCTTCTGAATCTTTTCCATGCGTGTTGTGTGTTCCTGCGCCTGTCCTGGAGGCGGTATATCCAGGCTTGAATCCTTGATCCTGTTCCTGTCCCTGCGCCTGTCCTGGAGGCGGTAATTCCAGGCTTGAATCCCTGATTCTGTACCTGTCCCTGTGCCTGTCCTGGAGGCGGTAATTCCAGGTTTGAATCCCTGATCCTGTACCTGTCCCTGAGCCTGTCCTGGAGTCGGTATATCCAGACTTGAATCCTTGATCCTGTACCTGTCCTGTACCTGACACTGTCTGAACTGTGTCTGCTGAGTTATGCTCCTGTAAGTCCTTTTGTGTCCTGAACCCTGTGCCCAGTGACTTTGACTCTTTGCTAACTGACTTTCTCTGATATAACCTGGGTTCATCTTGGAAGTAGGAGTGCAGTGTTTCTGCTGAGTTTCTGCTACTCTGTGCTCAGCTTGTTATTCGCTGCTATCCCCAGCCGGCTCCTGTTCAACCCGGTGGGGCTTGCACCAGACCGCTTGGATTTCTTTTTAGGTCGCTGCCAGATGTCCGGTGTCCGATGACAGTGACCTCTTGCCCGGAGCCTGATGACCACGGCCTGATTTCCGATGTCTGAGGACCACTTCCAGATGTCCAGTCCGTGTTCCTGTTGTCCAGTCCGTGTTCCTGATTCCATGTTCCTGAATTCATGTTCCTGTGATCCAGTCTGTGTTCCTGTGTCTGTGTTCCTGATGTCCGGTCCATGTTCCTGAGATCCAGTCCATGATCCAGTCCAAGTTCATGTGATATAGTCCATGTTCCTGTGATCCAGTCCGTGTTCCTGTTGTCCAGTCCGTGTTCCTGATTCCATGTTCCTGAGACTGTGTTCCTGTGATCCAGTCCGTGTTCCTGTGTCAGTGTTCCTGATGTCCAGTCCGTGTTCCTGATTCCATGTTCCTGAGTCCGTGTTCCTGAGATCCAGTCCATGTTCCTGTGTCTGTGTTACTGATGTCCCGTCCATGTTCCTGTGATCCAGTCAATGTTCCTGTGATCCAGTCCATGTTCCTGATGTCCGGTCCTTGTTCCTGATTCCATGTTCCTGTGTCCATGTTCTTGAGATCCAGTCTGTGTTCCTGTGTCCGTGTTCCTGATGTCTAGTCCGTGTTCCTGATTCCATGTTCCTGAGTCTGTGTGCCTGTGTCCGTGTTCCTGATGTCCGGTCCGTGTTCCTTATGTCCTGTCCATGTTCCTGATGTCCGGTCCTTGTTCCTGATTCCATGTTCCTGAATATGTGTTCCTGAGATCCAGTCCGTGTTCCTGTGTCCGTGTTCCTGATGTCCAGTCCGTGTTCCTGTGATCCAGTCCGTGTTCCTGATGTACGGTCCTTGTTCCTGATACCATGTTCCTGTGTCCTTGTTCCTGAGGTCCTGTTCATGTTCCTGAGTTCGTGATCCTGATGTCCTAGTGTGTCCTGTCTGATGACCGCATGTACCCTGATGTCATGCCTGTGTCCTGATGTCCCACTTATGTGTGCCGCGATGATCCGTTGGTGCCTTGGGGTCCTCTGGGTGGTATCCTTCTGGGAGGTGTGGAATCGGGAGCCTGGCATAGTCATGTTTGATTTATGTACTGTGTCTTTACTTTATTACTTTAGTAAACTTTATTTCCTCTATACCTGAAGTTGTGCGGTGTAATCAAGTTCTACATGTCTCTTCCTTGTCCACATGCTCAGCTGCCACAGAACCCCGGTCTCTGCCCTTCCCTAGTTCGGGTAGGTCCGGGTCCCCCTCTGCGGTATGGAGGGTCCATATTGCGTCCCCGGGGGATGCCCGCCCCACGCCGTGGTGGTCGGTCAGCGTGGGGGCGATTATGGGCTGGGCCGCTTCTCGGCGGCTGCAGCCAATCGTGACAGATTCATACTGTTCCCTGACCTCTCAACTAGATAATTTACATTTCTCCTACCTGACGATTTTTTACCTCCTGTACCTTAGGGCTCTGACCTGACTATTTTTCCTGCCAACATGTGCCACCAAACAGCAGCTGACTCAATGGTCTTAGATCAGTTGTCCCTGTTTAAGTCCAGAACACGGGTAAAAATTTTATGACCAGGGCAACCCTTGGGTTCTGCAAATCAGAGTAGCTAGTGCCAAGCATGTTCATTTGAGACATTTTGGAGTTCCTAGGTGACCACAGAAAGTGCCTTCCTGATAGGGATCTGCCCTCCTTCATCAGACCAAATACAAAAGATATAAAAACATACCATGGACCAGAAGTAAATGAAAACAACATTCTTATAGAAACGAGATGCTCTCCTAAGTAATATATGACAACATCAAGAACAATTGGGAGCTTAAATCCCTAAAGTAATTTTAAGTAACTAGTGTAGGTAAGAAATGTATAGACAACGAGTCCAAAAATAAAGTAGAAAATTACACTTTATTTCAATATATACTAAATTAGAAACACATTATACAGACCATACACATAATAAATGGTTAAAAAAAACAGTGAAGAAATGACATGTCCATGGTGTGACAACAGCAGACCATAGATACAATGACAGACATCCAAGTGGTTAGAGTGGGTCTAGATGTGTGCAAATCACCAATGACCATTATATCAAGCAATATATGACAGTATATGTATATATAAATGACATGGAGGCATATCATTCCAGACAGCTATAATACAAATAAAGTCGCCTGGGTAACCGTTGAATAACGGGTAAATAATGAACAAATATCCCAGATCAAAAAATAATCCTAAAGGATCAGACGATCCCAGATATCCAGAGAGAAATGCCTCCACTCATAAGTCCCTATAGGTCATTGACTGGCCGCAATATAGTAAAGAAAAGGGGCAGTCATTAATGCTATAAGCAAAGCACACATCCATGCTCACCCATGATCAGGAGTCTGTGTGTCACGCCGAGGCCAGAAGCCGTTTCGCGTTTCCGCTTCCTCGGGGCCTCGTACTTTATAATGGTAGGCTCATCAATTGAGTGACATTTCAATAAATAGATAAAAAATTAATTCATTAAAGCTGAAAGGATCAGGCACAATTCTAATTTGACTGTTCATACAGAATTTCTTGGAAAATTTTACTTGCGGAGGAATTTAATGTCGTTTTTTATGATCTGATGTCACAAAGACCAAAGGGCATAAGAAATGTAGTGTATAAGAAATAAAAACATTCTTATACTCACCTTACCGCTTACCGTATATACTCATGTATAAGCCGACCCGTGTATAAG
>VIAB01011144.1:2187-14449 GCA_009801035.1 Oophaga pumilio
ATGGACGGGATAGTACGTCAGATGTCAGAAAGGGGTTAAAGGGGCTCACTGAGACTCTTTCGCCCAGGGCCAACGAAAACCTGGAGCCGGCCCTGCCTAGTCCAATGCTCTTCTTTCTTTCTCTCTCTCTCTGTTGCTCAGGACACACATTTTGACCTGTGCATCTTAGGAAAACTTCCCAGACTAAAACCAGTAGGAAAGTTCATGGCTTCTTTACTGGGTACTACATGGAGGTAGGTATTGGTCACTGGAGATACAGCTTTCTTGCATATTCTCTAGCAATCTCTAGATATTGAGGCACCCTTGTCATGTGTTACTCTGTTCAATTCACTGATATGTATCAGGCTTTGTACCAGAGTCAGCAAAATCGTGATCAGAGGCAGATCCCCAAGTTTTCTCATACGGGATCCAACCACACCAACATACAGCTGCTTCTCATAAAATGTCTTTGGGGTTATCATTGGCTGTAAGCTATAATCATTAACATTAACAGAAATAAACACTTGAATCACTCTGTCTGTAATGACTCTATATAATATGAGTTTCACTTTATGTATTGAAGAACTGAAATAAATTAACTTTTTGATTATATTCTAATTTTGTGAGAAGCACCTGTATGCCATATTTCCCTATTTACCTCTTAAAGAAATAAATGACTGGATAAACTATAGGGGCTATATGAAAAGCTGATTAAAGGCTGAAATGAGGAGCAGCTCTGAGTAAAGTTTCTATTTAATGGGAGTTCTCTACTAAAAGGGATTTTCCATTTCGGATATTAATACACAAGATACTAATCTAGATGAGAACCACTGACAACCTGATGTTCTAGGAGGAAAGCAGATGCAAATGGTCTCACTGATCTTCTCTTACTACACTGAAACAACATGCACATAGATAATAAGTGTCATCTAAACATTTCATGGCCAGCTTAAAGGGTTGTCCAAACAGGACAGGTCCTTCCGTAATATATCAGGTCATATGAACATCATAGGGGTGGTGCCTTTGCTCTTGACCTCATCTGACGCACACCACATTGGTGGTACCAGGGCTATGGGGTACTCGGAACCGAGTCCATGGAAGTCTATGGGGAATGTCACTGGCAGCAGAGCTCGGTCCGTGGCCCTGGCGGTCATGCAATGGGGGATATTTACAGGGGATTTTAGAATAATAGTTCATGACGCCACCTGTGGTTTCTGATCTGATTGACCAGCGCTGCAAGGTAGATCTCTGAGGGGATGTTATGGCAGCTAGGTGTTAAGTCCCCCACAGGTGGGACTGGTCCCTCAAAGTCTATGGTGGTGATGCAGGGTGCAGATAAGAAGTCAGTCACACACAATGCAGTCTCTTTCCATACCTTTACTTGTAGATGTTGCAGGTATGTCCCGGGAAGCTGGTCAGGTTGGAGAATGCACATTCAGGAAAACTGTTGAGCAGGTTAGAGGCCTCCTTTCTCCTTAAAGTGTATGTGAGTACAAACTTGCATAAAGTCAAGTGCAACTCCTTCAATAGCAACTATGCCCGGCTAACATTGTGGTGGAGCCTTCTATGTCTCTAATTATCAGATGATGAGAGAACTAAGTCCTTACTTTTGCAGGGTCCTGCTCAAAGTCCCTGTTCTCCCTGACTCCGGTTACGTATCAGCGCTTAGGGCTACCTTCTGCGACTTGAAGTCCAGCAAGGCCTCCGGTTTTCTTATTACTAGGCGTGAAGCACTAGCAACGCTTCGGACCCCGGTGTCCGGTTTACTAAGTGAAGGTGATCTGTCACCTATGTCACTTGCCCTTCTTTTACCACTCGCCCTTCGCCCTGCTCTCGCCCTTAACATAAGCACGTGTAGCAATGGTATAAAGGTCAGCTTTCCTTCAGTGCTCACTGACCTGTTCTCAGTTGACTCGTTGGTATAACTGCTGTAATCCCTTTCCTTCTTTCCTCCTTCCAAACTCTGTCCAGAGCAGCTCACAGGACGCTTCATCAAACTGTATAAACGCTGTAGCTCTGAGAGTTGCTTTCCACTTTCTTAGGAACACAGGCAGCTTGTTCTGAGTAACAGCTTCAGATTCAGATATAGTTCTGACTAGGCTAGGATGATTCTCTTCACCCGTACTAGCCTCCACTTTAAACATGAACTTCTTTGGCTCTGCCAGGAACTAGTCTGTACTCCTCTCCCTCCAAGACTAGACTGGACTGTCCTGTCCTGAGACAGGAAGCTTGAATGACTCACTATTGCTATGTCACACTACTAAATAGTCTAATATGCCTCTAGTGGCAGAGTTGAGAAGTGTGTGTGATGTGAATGAATATCAGGCTTTACAGTTACCTTTCTGTGCATTTTCCAGGAGACATGTGTGCCTGGTGCAGCTGGGCCACACACATCTATGACGAGTGGATAGGTAATAAAGGATTATCAAGTTATTATGGGAATAACTTGCTGATCGCTGAGGGACCCCCAGTAATCGGAAATAAGGGGCTCTGGCACCCATGCGTCTTTAACGGATTGAACGTACACATGCTCAGCCTTCTCTCAATTCATCACCTATTGAATGGAGAAGAATCTGAGCATGCACAGCTCCATTCCATTCTAGATCGGCCCTGTTCATTGGATGGCTTGGGATCCCAGCAATCAGCACCTCCACAGGACATGCCATGAATGTTTAGGAGACGTGGGTCCCAACAGTGGGACCTGCATCTCTCTCAAGAACAGGCTCCTGATATGTGTCACCTGAGAGGGGCCGGAGATCCCATTCTTGTGTATGAGAATTCCAACCACGTTTTCATTAAAATCAGTGCGTGACGTGGCGCTGTCCTGAAGACGCGGATGCGGATTGCGTTGATGGCACTCACATTTACTTTAGGACATGCTATAAATGTATGAGGTGGTGCTGTAATATTAGCAAAGAAAGAAGAGAAAAATGGGGACCTCCTGTCACAGGTAGTTAATAGATGTTACATGAGGCGGTATCTGAAAGGGGCTGGATTTTTACCTTTGCTGTGAGGCCCTGATCTTCTATGTATGGCAGTAGTGGCATTTCATCTTCAACCCCTTTGTGACATCTGCGGACAGTTATAGTGCAGGCGCTGTGAAGCTGCTATACTACAGCCGACACTGTGCTGTTGTAACAGGGTTCAATAATAACTCCTATCCTTCCTGTTTAACCCCTCATATGGGGACCTAAAGACGATAGTTTGCCATTTAAAAAAAAATATATATATATATTTTCCCTCCTACGAAATGCTTCAGGCTAGCATCTCACCACTGTATTTTCTATCATCCAAGAAAATAGGTCCAATTATGTAAATCACACTCTGATCATAGTTAGTGATGAGCGAATGTGCTCAGGTAAGATGTTATCCGCCATGCTCAGGTGCTAAATGAGTGTCTTCAGTGTGCTCGAAAAATATGTTCGAGTCCTCATGGGTGCATGTCTCACTGCTGTTCGACAGACGCAACACATGCAAGGATTGTTTAACAAATAGACAATCCCTGCATGTGTTGCAGCTGTCGAAAAGCCGTGAGACATGCACCCATGAGGACTCGAACATATTTTTCAAGCACGCCGAGGTCACTCGGTTAGCATACGAGCATGGCGGTAACACCTTATCCCAGCAAGTTCGCTCATCTCTAATCATAGTGGGATCTGATTTTCTCGGAGGAGAGGATGGGGACAAAAAATGTCTCCATCTTCTGAATTCCGTCAGTCTGTGAAAATTGGACTATGCTTGGATGTCATTCAAGTGTGCTCCAATTTTTTCAATGGATTCATAAACTTGCATGGCCACATGCAATCCGAATATTGGATGCAAATTGTGTATGCTGCATTTTTTTCCTTAAACAGACTCGGAGATGTTCACGGTCCTATAGAATAACATTGGTCTGAGGGTGATCAGATGTTTTGTCAGAACGCACTTGGACAGAAAATATCTCCACAACCTAACGACTCATTGGGGACGATTCAGGAATCTGGTGAAAACATCTTAATAAGTTGTAAAATTTTGTAACTTTGGGGTTTACATGACAATCCTGGCCACCTACGCTAATATTGATGTAACATTGGTTGGGCAGAGTAATGTCACATTAATTATAAATTGTGTAACTTACCCCAAAAATCTACATCAGCTCCCTAAGGCTATGTGCCCATGATCCAGAACTGATGGCGCTTTGGACGCAGTCTATATTCACTGCATCCAAAACACTGATTTCTATTGAACCCAGAAAAATCCGCAATTCGCATTTGTTCACTTAACCGTGTGAATTTACCGCATCCAATACATTCTGTTGTTGACATGCTGTGGTCCTGTAAGAGACGCCGCATGTCAGTCTCAGTGGGTGATCCGCAGGCTCAAATGCACACATAATGGACATGGGATTTCTAAAAATCCCATCCACTATGCTGTAACATCTGTCCGCTGCATAAAACCACAGCAATTCCTGATCATGGACATGTACCCTAATAATGGCCTTTGACACGCTGCAGTTTTGTGGCGTTTTATTCCTTGCAGATTTATCACAAAAACCTGAAGGGTTTCCTTATGTCAGCAAAAGTGAATGAGATTCCTGAAGTCTCATGCACACGTTGCTTATTTGTGACTTGCAGATTTATATCTGCAGCTTGTCAGTTCTTTTAGAGTATGTGTCCACGGGGCATAATGGCAGCGCATTGGACGCAGCGGAAACCCCGCTCCGCCCAAAGCACTGCCCCCTTTTCTACGCGCAGTGATTCCGCATGTGTTTATTGAAAACATGCAAAATCACCGCATCCTATTCATAGACTGGGTTATTTATCTTGCGGAGACGGAAGACAGAAATTCCACAGGTAAAAAACTCACAGGCGCTTTAAGCGTGTTTCTGGGCCAGAAATGCATCAAAAACACATGTAATCCGAACCTAAGTATATCAGTAAAGTTTTGTCAAAGACAAATACCAGGAAGTATCAAAAACAAAGCAGCTTTATTTAAAGCACGACACACCAAACAGAGACAAAAAAATAACGCAGAGTCAAAAACCTGATAAAAACACGAAAAAACATAATAAAAAAATGCAAGTAACCTAATTTAAATAATAGGTGCACAAATGGTGCAAAAATTCTGTAGCGTCAAAAGCTCTTCATGGGAACATAGTCTAAATTAGGTTTCCTAAGTTTTTGACATGTTTTAACCCCTTAACAACATATAACGTATTTATACGTCATACGTTATGTCTTTCCCCTTGATGCGGGCTCCCACATCTCTTTAGTAAGCTGTCATGTTCCTCTAATAGCCGCGGGTGGAACGGTGCTCCACTTGCGGCTGTTAACCAGGTAAATCAAAATGACAATTTCTGACAGAAGGATTTAAAACGTGCCGGCCACATGTGTGTCATTAATCCCACCCATCGGCGCCCCAGTCACGTGATCGGGGGGCACCAATGGGTTGTCATGACAGCCGGGGGTTTGCAGAACACTGCCGGGCCTTTCATCATGATACTCCTGTGAATGCCGGCCCATGGCTGGCTTTCATAGTTTGTGATTTTTGCTATACATAGCAGTGCTGAAGCGAACGGACGATCGCAGCTTCAAGTCTCATAAGGGGACTATTAAATACAGTAAAAATATGAAAAAAAAGTTCAAATCACCACCCTTTTTCCCCATTCAAAATAAAACACTAAAAAAAATTAAAAAAATGCACAAATTTGGTATTGCTGAGTTCAGAAATGTCCCATCTATCAAAATATAAAATAAATTAATCAGATTGGTAAACGGAGTACCAAGAAAAAAAAAATTGAAACTTCAGAATTATTGTATTTTATTGCAATGTTGCATGGGCCAAAAAAACATAAGAGGCAATGAAAACATTGTATCTACCCCAAAATGGTATCAATAAAAATGTCAGCTCAGGGAAGAAAAAATAAGCCATCAGCCAGCCCCAGATCACGAAAAATGGAGACGCTATGGGTGTTGGAAAATGGCGACAAACGCAAAAAAATGTTTTCATCAAAATTTCTGATTTTTTTTCACTACTTAAATACAAAAAAAAACCTTCACATATTTGGTATCTGCATATTCATACTGACCTGGAGAATCATATTGCCTGATCTGTTTTACCATATAGTGAACACAGTAAGTAAAAAAAAAAAAAAAAAAAAAAAAAAAAAAACAATTGTAGAATTGCACTTTTTGCAATTTCACAGCACTTGGGAATTTTTTTCCCACTTTCCAATCAATGGTGCCATTCAAAAGTACAACTCGTCTTGCAAACAACAAGCCCTCATACAGCTATATTTGACGGAAATATAAAAAAAATTATGGATCTTGGAAGAAGGGAAGGATAAAAGAAAACAGAAAAACAGAAAATGGCCCGGGAGTGAAGTGGTTAAATAAAGCTGCTTTGTTTTGGATACTTCATGGTGTTTGGCTTTGACAATGATGCATATGATACAGTCATGTGAGGATTCCATGCGTTTTTGATGTGTTTCTGCTGAAAAAACGCACTAATCCATTTTTTCCCCTGCAGATTTTACGCATTTAATGGAAGCTTATGGGAAAATCTGCAAGTAAAACGCAATGTTTCTGCAAAAGAAATTGACATGTTGCACATTTGAAAAGCGCAGAGCTGGTCAGTTTCCATTGAGTTATAAAAAAAAGCAAAGTTGGCATTAGATTTCTATAAGGCCACATTCACACTATCAGTATTTGGTCAGTATTTTACATCAGTATTTGTAATCCAAAACCAGGAGAGGAACAATCAGAGGAAAAGTATAATAGAAACACGTCACCACTTCTGGATTTATCACCCACGCATGGTTTTGGCTTAAACATACTGACCAAATACTGACTGTGTGAACGTGCCCTTGGTTTACAAAGATGCCAACCAAGGAAGCGACCTGATAAGGCATTTTGTGCTCTGAAGACGCTACAAGTCAATGGGAAAGGTGAAAATACGCCTGAAAGATGACATGTCGTCTTTTTGAGAGTTTCGCCAGCGTTCTTTGCTTGAAAAACCACTAGCGTTCTCTTCAATGTTAAATGGAGTTAAAACAACAGGAAAACACCAGTAAAAGACCAGCTCTACCCTCTCCTAGTGTATCCTCACCCATCCCTGTAGACTGTGAGCCCTCGCGGGCAGGGTCCTCTCTCCTTCTGCACTTGTGTGTCCCTTGTCTAGCACACATTTATTGTACCTGTCTATATTTTTCCTTTTCATATGTAAAGCGCCATGGAATAAATGGCGCTATATAAATGTATAATAATAATAATAATAATAAAAGTAAATCATCACAAAAATGGTGGAAAAATGCTAAAAAAAAAACAAAACCTGTGTGGAAATTATAGAGAAAAACTCATAAACAGAGAATTCAGGGGAAAAATGCCACCATTTCTTGAAGTGTCTTCCTCTTGAAAGACTCGACAGGTTCGCCCGCCTGAAAAAGACGTAGTGTGCACATACCCCAAAGATTTTCCAACAAATACAAGAAGTAAACAAGTGACTAAGCAAAAATCAGAAGAAAGTGAGGTCAACAAAAATAGACGGGAGAATGAGAAATCAATAATGCTTCAGTACAATTATTATTATATGGTTCTATGATACTGTTATAAGAGGACATAAATCATGGGCTATTGATGATGTGGCTTTCTAGGCGCAGTTACCAGGACATGAGCTTCTGTACAAACAAGGTCACTGAATAATTATCATCCAGGGAATGACACTAATAGGATTCAGGAACAGATTGCTACAAATGTCACATTCATGCTCCTTCATGCTCCTTCATGCTCCTTCCAACCTCCCTATAAGGGTCTGTTCACACCAGTGTTTTTTAAATCTGTTTCTTTGTTCTAGGAATAGAACAACATAAACCATAAGGAGGATGGGTCCGTTGGATCTGTTACATAGCAGTATAGTGGCATGCTGCTCTGTTTGTTCCAGTAAAATAATCGACCCTATGACTCAAACCAGACAAACCCCGTTATGATCAATGGGGTCCCTCTCATGCCTGTTGGATCCATGTGAACCTTAGTTCCAAGAAAAGAGAAACTGAATGAAAAACACAGGCGAACCGAACCTACGGGCCTACTATTTCAGTGAAAGCTTATTCACACCTTCAAGCGCTATTTTTTATTTTTTAGAATATTTTTGGGATAATACTAATTTTTGCAATAGAGTTTCATTTACAAATGTTGCACCCCTCTCCTCTATTCTGCACTGTCTATTGCTGGCGGCAAAATGATTTAACGAAAAATAGATCAGCGAGCCTATTCTGAGAGTTTATAACGCTTTTATCTGTCTTTGGTTATGCTCAGACAAGTGCGAGACATTGTGGACCAGTCACTCCCGCATATTACGGACATAATAGACTACCTGTACACCTTTGTGTGTTCGTCCGCAAAGCAGATGGGTGCGTCTAGTACTCACATGCAGTTCTCGTCCATAAATGGAACTAGAATACCACATCCCGTGTATTTTTTACAAAACGGACATGAGGTACATGTGGAACATAGTCCATGTGCACTGGTACATATATGATAACATTAGTTCAAATATGCTTGTCTGAACTTAGCCTTTTACCACTCTTCTCTGAATTGATTTGTGACCCACATCAAAGTTCAGCGCTCCTTTGATGTGGTTTGTGGCCATTAATCAGCTCAGAAGAGCTCAGTAAAAGACAGATTAGGGTTCCAAAGCCCTTGCCAGATTAAAGGGATCCTGTCACCAGGTTTGTCTCATACGAGATAAGACTCCACCTTTCAGCCCTGATATACAGCATTCTAATAAGCTATATACTATGTATGCCCCCAATACGACCTGGAAAACAAGGAAAAGATCTTTTAAAATACTTATTTACGGGGCAGTGTGGTCTGATGGGCATCGCTGTCTTGGTCCAATGCCTCCCTTCTTCTTGCGATGCCGTCTTCCTTCTTTGTTCGTGTGGATGATGCGTCCTATGTCATCCAAACAGTGTCCCCAGCATCACTGTCCTGCGCAGGTACACTTCTCTCTGGGCTGTCACATGCGTACTGCAGTGCGCATGCGTCGGAGCTCTTTGACTATTCCTGGCGCATGCGCACTGCAGTACAAAGCAAGTGTCATCCACACAAAGCAAGAAGAAGGACAGCATAGCAAGAAGAGAGGAGGCACCGGACTAAGACAGCGACGCCATCAGACCGGACCGCAAGCATGCGAGTATTAGGGCTCCACTGCATAAATAAAATCACTCCGATGTTGTTCCTGAAAAATAGGACGAGTGTTATTCTAGTAGAATGCGATTTTTATCAAGCAGCCTCTGTATGACATGCATATGCAATCCGTTTTAACTTCAGCTTTTACATAGTCCTCAATTCTCTGCCAATTAAAGTTAGTTTTCTAAGTAATAAAGCAATCTTATAATGATAGATAGATAGAATAAATACTGAAGGATGTCTTGTAGATATTTAATGTCACAAGCTCCATAAAAGACACCCCCATTACTAACCCCGTAGTAAAAAAAAAAACACACACAGAGAAGTCCTGTAAAAAGCACTCCCCAACCCTCTTTTACCCATTTAATACCATTAAAAAATAAAATAATCCAAAGGAATCCGCAGTAAATCCATAACAAGGAGGTCTCACGAGGATCCCCGACTCTG
The DNA here is from genome assembly GCA_009801035.1 of Oophaga pumilio. NCBI lineage: Eukaryota > Metazoa > Chordata > Amphibia > Anura > Dendrobatidae > Oophaga > Oophaga pumilio. The sequence goes on from VIAB01011144.1 coordinate 11,781, forward strand.
CTACTTCTGGAAGCTACGGTATGATAATGCTGATGGCAGTAAGGTTATCGCAGTTCATAGCCAAAAACTGCGGTAACCTTACTGACGTCACCGCTCTCAGTGTGTGAACTTACTGCCAATTCTTACACTGCGAGCCCTGACGACAGTAAGGTTATCGCAGTTCATGGGCTGTGTCATTTGAAGCCAGCCCCATTTTTAGTTACACATGACTTAAAGAGTTATGAAGTGGTTTACTTAAAGAAATTGTCCACTACTTGGACAACTTCTTCTCATACCACACACTAGGCCCCCATAAAATAATAAAGCTTATTCTCACCTCCCGTGCTGGCCCCGTTCCCGCTTTATTATTTAATGGAGACCAAACATTTTGATCAAAATTAGCAGCATAATTCCCAATAGGCAGCATAATTCCCAATAGGCAACATAATCCCCAATAGGCAGCATAGTCCCCAACAGACAGCATAATCCCCAATAGGCAGCATAGTCCCCAATAGGCAGCATAATCCCCAATAGACAGCATAATTCCCAATAGGCAGCATAGTCCCCAAAAGGCAGCATAGTCCCCAATAGGCAGCAAAGTTCCCAATAGGCAGCAAAGTCCCCAATAGGCAGCATAATCCCCAATAAGCATCATAGTACCCATTAGGCAGGTAAATATCCCGATAGACAGCATATGTCCCCAATAGGCAGCATAGGTCCCCAATAGGCAGGTAAATGTCCCAATAGGCAGCATTGGTTCCCAATATCCAGGTAAATGTCCCAATAGGCAGCATTGGTCCCCAATAGGCAGCTTATGTCCTCAATAGGCAGGTAAATGTCCCAATAGGCAGCATAGGTCCCCAATAGGCAGCATTGGTTCCCAATATCCAGGTAAATGTCCCAATAGGCAGCATTGGTCCCCAATAGGCAGCATATGTCCTCAATAGGCAGGTAAATGTCCCAATAGGCAGCATTGGTCCCCAATAGGCAGCATTTGTCCTCAATAGGCAGGTAAATGTCCCAATAGGCAGCATAGGTCCCCAATAGGTAGCATAGTCCCCAATAGGCAGCATAGTCCCCAATAGGCCGGGTCTGGCGTTAAAAAAAAATAAATAAATACCAGTACTCTGGTGTTAGTACAGTTTAATTAAATTAGTGATATGTGTGAAAGCAAACAATGCATGACCAACTCGAGGGCCGACCAATGTGTAAAAATAACAATGCCTGACCAAACTCTATGCTCAGCCAATGTAAATCATTCCCGGCCAATTCAACTGCCCCCCTACCCCTGCTGTTTTTACATTTACGATTGTGTATTTTTTCATGAACTCATATGATTTTTTGTTCAGAATAGTCACTATTTTTTCAGGCATAAAAAACTTTTTCCACTAAATAATTTGATCATATTGTCCCTTTTTCAAAAAATGTTTTATGGTTTCACATAAGTCTCGGATTGGTGCTCTAATGCTAGTTTCACACTAGCGTTCGGCAGGGCTGCGGAGGGCTGCGTACTTCCTCTGTCAAGTCTACCGCAACAAAATGCAACATGTTGCGTTCGACGCAATTTGGCGCATCGTCAAAACGACGCATGCGGAGGCATCCGCATACATCCACATGGCTTGCGTACCCAATGTTAAAGATAGGGTACACAGGACGCGTGCAGAGGTAGGCGGCGCTGAAAGGAAGAGGTGCGGCAGTGGGCGGGGCTTGACGGAGGAAGTATGCAGCCCTCCGCAGCCCTGCCGAACCTGCTTTTTGTCTGCAGCTTTCTTTTACAGGCAAGAGATCAGGTTTTGGCTGCGGAAAAGAAATCAGCAAAAAAAGCACCATATGAACATAGCCTAACTTCACATTGCTTAACATTGTTTACTTGTCCGTCAAATAAGGTGCAACACCTGAAAATCACTTTACACCTAATGGGGGATTTATCTGTAATTCTAAAAACCTAGAGTGCCAACATTATCCCCCTCAACTATACCAGTCCTCCTACTTTACAAGATCAATAAGAACATGTTTTTCCCTTGTCTCCGTGGTAGCCGTGTCCTATGCCTCTTGGTTTAGCCACACAGGCTCTCCTAGTACTCTATGTGGCTTCAGCCACACACTGACTGCACTTCCTGTTATCAGCACCCCTATATACAGTACGTTCCTATTATCACTTCTCCATTTCTTGGCAATGGCAGCTTGTAATGATGGGTAAAATTACAGTATAAACTCTATACATTAGATGACATACAAATGAAAACAAGGTGAAGCAGTCACGTAAGCATACGTCACCCTATTGAGGCTTCTGTTGTAACATACAAACCACTATCATGTTAATAGTAGCTTTTAGAAGATGTTGGCCTAGTTGGCTTTACCTCGGCTTAATAAGCAGTAGGGCTGATCTGACAGATGAGCTAAGCTGCTGAGCGTGCATATGTCATCCTCATGTTAGATAACATCTACAGAGAGTTAGGTTACACAGCAAAAACTGACCTGCCATGTGGACTTTAAGTCTGCAGCATGTCAATATTTTCTGGGAGCTTTTTCCATGGATTTGTTATTTTCGTAAATTGCATAGGTAATGCAATACATGAAATGCCGTCCTGCAAGCAAATCCGCAGCAGAGTTTGCAATTTTATCACGTGGACATGAGTTTTTACCATAGCTTGAAAAAGGTCCACATCTAGGACCGAAACGTCGCATAT
>VIAB01011144.1:25150-36690 GCA_009801035.1 Oophaga pumilio
TAGCACTATATGCTAATTTTTTGAGAAGGACCTGTATAAGGGTGAGTTCACAAACACTTTTTGTGAGTTTTTGGAGTAGAAACTCTCCAAAACGTATAAGAAGTTAAAAATCATGAGTTTCTATTGGAGAGTCAGGGTATGTGCGCAAAATGTCTTTTTCAGGTGTGTACATTCTATAAACTGCGCTAAAAGAAGAGCTAAATAAATGCTAAAAAGAATGAACCTATGCACTGCAATGTGAAAACGAATTGCTGTGCACATGCTAAAGTTTTTGAGTTGCTTTTAACTGCTTCAGGTTTCCAGTGATATGAAGAGGTTAAAAGAAGTGACCCAACTAATCTTCAGGTGAAAGATATACACCAGTTTATTCCATCCAAGTTAAAAAAAAAGCGTCACGCGACATCGCAGAAAGCCTAAAGCTGCTGTATAATCAGTATCTAGATATGCTAGACCTGTGAGGTGGATGGATTATCTCAGCAAAGGAGAAAAAAATCACTAACACAGATATAGACAAATTTGTGAACAATATTTGAGAGAAAAAGACCTTTTGTGTACATAGAAAAAGTCTTAGATCTTTGAGTTCAGCTCATGAAAAATGGGAGCAAAAGCAAAACTGTTGCATTTATATTTTTGCTCAGTGTATGTACAGTAGACAGTGGGTGCAATACTTCACGAAGGTTTCCTTTTACACATAAAGCATCTTCAACATCTTCACATACTATACATTCTTCCTGTCCTTCTCGAAATGACTTGGTTCTGCCTCACTCAGTACTATATTTTCACCACCCAGCACAGTACTACAGTGCAGTAAGTTAGAGTCCTATTATCAACCTGCAGTTCCGTATCCTCTTCCCTCTTAAAGGGGTTGTCTACTCCTAGGACAGCCCCTTCTTGATCAAAATGTTTGGCCCTGATAAAATAATAAAGCTTATACTCAGCTCCCGTGCTGGTGCCGTTCCAACGGTGTCAGCACTCACTCTATCAGAGGCTCTCATGCGGTGTTGTGACACGTGACGCCGACACCTAATCAGTGCTGGCATCACTGTCCCTGCCTTCGGAGAAATCGATCATGAAGTGGAAGTCCCGGCTGCAGCTGATCTCAGACTTCCTCTTCATGTTCAATTTGTCCAAAGGCAGGGATAGTGATGCCAGCACTGATTGTGCAGGAGCGTCATGTGTCACAACACCACACGAGAGCCCCAAGGAGAGCGAGCGCCTACACCGCTAGAATGGCGCCGGCACGGCAGGTAAATATAGGCTTTATTATTGTCACGATTCGACTGTCGAGTGACTTGGGACCATGGGCCCCAACACAAGGGGGCGTCCTAGCTCGCCCTGTTTTCCGTGATACTTCAGATGGCGTAGACTTCTGGGCCTCCGCCCTTGCATTATCTCCTAGAACAGCACTTCGTCTGTCCCCTTTGTCCACCCAGGGAAGAGGGGGCGCTACTGTGCACCACAGTACACCAACCTGACAAACGGTAACAAAGACAAGGGTAAACTGAAAACTCTACACGCACAAAATATACACTCACATATAACAGATGTATACACCAGGGTGTGCAGGAAGGGCAAGAAAGCAAAACAGAGAAGAATAAGGAATTTCCAAGCATACAAACCAGACAACAGTCGCTAATAAACTCCTCCAGCAATCCTTCTCAAAACCAACTTCTTCCACTCCAATGTAATGCAGCAAGGGAAAAGGAGTGGCTAATCGAGCATAGCTGAAAGTAGGAGTTTTTCAATATGGCCGATTAACCCGTTTTGCTGGAAGAAATAAACACGTTTAATACACTCGAGAAGTGCTTCTTCTCAGCATAGTAGGAGCAACCAGACGCTGCGGTCTTCTGGCTCCGCTCCGTTGCGGTAACCCATTGACAATTATTTTATTATTTTATCAGGGCCAAGTGAGAGGTATGACAAGAAGTTGTCCAAGCAGTGGAAAGCTTCTTTAAGGGATCTAGTTTGCCAATATAGCCAGTACTTAACTTCTTTGCCTCAAACACTTTGGAACTCCTGACTGAGGCACTCTCTTCATCTCACGTTTTCTGTTCTGTCCAGGCCTGGTACCTCTCTGAATTATAAACTCGGGGCTGTACTGCTAGGCGTCCTATCCCAGGATCCATCTACAGATGATCACTTTGTCTTTTGGTCACTCCTCTCTTTGCCAAGATGACTTCCCCAGTTCCTGGCTGAATATGACAATGTCCTCTAGGTAGGCCGCTGCATACTTTTTGTGGAGTGCTAAGATACGGTCCATGGCTCTCTGGGAAGTGGACAAGAGCTACCTGCAACACAAACTGCATCCTGACTTACTAATAACATCTGTCTGGTGTTGAAAAGACAGTCTTCTCCTTGGCCTCTTTGGACACGGGAATTTGCCAGTATTCTTTACTGAGGTCCAGGGTGGTGATGTACCAAGCTGGTCCTAGCCTCTCAATAAGCTCATCTACCCTAGGCATTGAGTAGGTGTCGAACTTCGAGATCTCGCTGAGTTTCCGGTAGTCATTACGGAACCACCACTTCCCATCTGGTTTTGTTACCAACAGTGTGGGACCGGACCAGCCACTCTTGGATTCTTCAATGATTCCTAGATTCAAACATGCGCTTCACCTCTTTCGAGATCATCTCTATGCCAGCCTCTGGAATCCGATACGGCTTCAGATTGACACGAACATGAGGCTCTGTGAGTACCTCATGCTCTATAGTGCGGCCTAGCTACGCAGAAAACAGGTCTTTGTTTCACTTCAACAGCTCACAACATTGCTGTTTCTGTGAGCGGGACAAGGTATCTGCCACCGTAACATTTTCCACGCTGATTTCAGACTCGGCCACTAGACAAGGATCTTTCACGGGGTCTCTGTCCTGCCACGGTTAAATCAGGTTAATATGGCAAACCTGGAAGGGCTCGGTCTTCCCTGGATTTTTTTCTACCACCTCATAGGGGCCCTGCCACTGGTCAGGAACTTGCTCTCCGTCGTGGGCACCAACACAAGTACTTTATCCCCTGGGTTGAACTGTCCCACCCTGCCTGATTTATTAAACACTCTGGTGTTATGTTTCGGTAACTGAGGAGTGCAGGAAAAAAAGGCAATACACCAGAGAAGTTGGAAACTATGAGATTGCAGTACCCTGACTAACCACCGCAACTAGAGGCAGCCGTGGAGCGTTCCTACGATGGTCCTAGACGCCTCGTCACAGCCTGAGAAACTAACTATACCTACAGACAGAAATAGGAAAGCTATCTGCCCCGGAGCAGAACCCCAAAGTCAATAGGAAGCCCCCAAACATGTAATGGCGGTTAGACAAGAGGAAATACAAACACAGTAAGAAAATAGTATGAGCAAACGCTGGGGCCCAAACTAACTAAATAGAAAAGGATAGGAAGGGTACTTACTGCAATCTCTAAAAACCCTGAAAACAAACCAACAATACTAATTTCAAAATCACCTGAGGTCACACGACCTCTGCCACCTAAATTAGCTCTCTGGTGCAAAAAAGGAAAACAGCAGCCACTGAAAAAAACTGGAAAAAGCAAAAGTAATTACATCAGTGGCTGTACAAAACTGAGAGGGCAAAAGCCCCCAGAAGGGACCAGAAAGTCCCCACAGAAAAGCAGGACAAAATACAAAACTGTAGCAAAAACACAAAATAAGAAAAAGTCTTATCTGGAAGCAGGAGATGCAGACTCGACACAGCAGGCTACAAGGGAAACTGGAAAGAAGGATTCAGACCAGAACAATTGATCACCGGCAAGCCTGATGGGGAAATGACTCCCTTATATAAGACCAATCCGTGGCACCTGATACCCAGTCTTCACAATCCTCAATAGTACCGCTTGTAACCACCAGAGGGAGCCTCTGCTCAGAACTCATCCCAAACCAATTCACAACACTCTGGACTGTGATTCCTGTGCCTTGAGAAGGTGCTCCTCCACAATGGGCATCACATTGGCCATCCTCTCTTACGTCTGCGTGATATGCTCTACCACACTTCTATAGGGTGTGGTTTCAGCTTCCGATAGAGTAGTTCAAACAGGCTGAAACCTGTGGAAATATGGTGAACTTCTCTGATGGCGAACAACAGGTAGGGAACCAGACAGTCCCAGTCTCGGCCATCCTTCTCCACTACTTTCTTCAACATAGCCTTCAAGGTTCTGTGAAATCTCTCCACTAGTCCATCCGTCTGGGGATGGTACACATAAGTTCTAAGGTATGAAATCTGCAGTGTCTTACACAACTCCCTCATGACCTTTGACATGAAGGGGGTCCCTTGATCCATCAGTATCTGCTTCTGCAGACTGGTTTAAGAGAAGATATGAATCAGCTCCCAAGAGATACATTTTGCAGAGGAATTTCCTAAGGGTACCGCCTCTGAGTACCGACTAGCATAATCCAGGACCACCAATATATATTGATGTGCTCTTGCGGAATTTACCAGGGGTCCCACTAAATCCATCGCTATGTGTCCGAATGGAACCTCGATGATGGGTAATGGTACTAGAGGACTGCAGTAGTGGACCACTGGGGAGGTTAGCTGGCATGTGGGGTAGGAACGACAATAGTTCAAAATTTCTCTATAACACTCAGACCAGTAGAATCTCTTGAGGATACGCTCTTGCGTCTATAGGGCTCTGGTACCAGTAGCTGCTCTATCACCTCACCCATTGACTTGGTTACTCTATAAAGCAGATCCCAATTCAAGGCAAAATGAGGGAACCGAATGTCGGCCCTTTTAACAATTTGGTCCCTGAGCTGGGCACTTTCAAAGATTCCCTCGGACACCTCCAGCTCAGGGATGTGTGTCTAAGGGGATGCTACATCACCCTCATCGTCAATAAGCACACACATGGAAAACTCGTCCAAACACCCAGGTGTCCCCGTGTGGCGCCCCTGAGGGTTCAGCCGCCACAGAGGTATTGCACCTCACCCAGAGGTGTGATACCCCACTCTCAGGTACGGAGGGAGCATCACCCAGGACTCTAACACCTGCACCCAACACACACTAGAACAGCTGGGCACCCTGGACGGACCCTACGGGAGGATGGTCTCATCCCAGGCTGAGATTGGAAAGGGTGTATGGGTGGGTGGAGTAGTAAGTAGCAAGGAGGAGTGAAGCTTGGGGAAGCACGAGGCAGAGTTTAGAGAGTTCTGAACGGGAGGAGGAAGGAGTAAGACGTGTGGAGAAGCAGCTCCCAGTGAGGGGAGGCTGCAGTGGGAAAAGGAGTCTAGAGAGAGACTCAGAAGGGACTAGAAGCTGGAAGAGCTTAGTCCAGGAGTGGAGAGAAAGAAGCAGAAAGAAGGAGAAGCTTCTGGAGTGAGAGAGGAAAAGGTCCTAGGGATACGGAGAGAGCAGGAGCCATCCGTGGGTCCCGGTCTGTTGGCAGAGGGACCAGGTCGCAGAGGGAACTTGACCCCTTAGACTAGTTGAGGATTTTATGACTCAGCTAGCAAGTTGACTGCTGTGATAACATATGGATCACAGACAATAACCACCATTATCTTCGCCGGAGAGGTAGCTATATAGAATCAAAGGAACGCAGAAATAAGTCGTTGTCCGATAGGATTCGCAGCCACTGATCTGGGACACTGTTGGTGAAGGTGCTGGAAGGATAGAAGGCGGGTAAATCAGCACAGTGAGACGGCCAGTGAAAGGAACACAAATATAGAACTGAGTCCTGGAAAGGTGTTTCCCAATCTACCTGGGGGTTTTCTGAGCCCCTCATCTGGAGGACACAGTACTAAGCGGGCATCTGTATTGTACACATCAGAACTGTGAGTAAAGCTTTGGAAACAGCAACTCGCTGACTGTTTCTCAGTTTCTTCCTACGTCTCCTATTACACTCATCTGCATCTCTCAGCACCATTACCTTAATACTACAACATCTACCTGCCCTGAGATCACAAGCTTTACCTGTGGAAAGCTATTTCACCTCTGCTGCATCACACCATCAGTCTCAGTGGATCTGCACCGCAGCGCTGGTCATCTCTGACCAGATACCACAGGTGGCGTCACGAATAACTACACTACAAACTCTATTCATTCCCCTGTAAATAATACCACCCTTTTATTGGACGCCCAGGGCCACGGACCGGGTCACTGCCGCTGTGACACATCCCTTCAATACACCGGCCCGGTACCGAGTATCCCACTGCCCTGGCGGGTGATCCACCAGCTTTCCACCACATGTCCTAGAACAATGCAAAGTCTCGTCTTATTAATATGGGATGCAACACATCTTTGAAGAAACCCACTTCCTGAGACGTGGTGCCACAGTCCGTGCTTAGATCGACCTGGGCCACAGCATAGTTCTTAGCATCCCCATGGATACACCGGACGCCCGCTACCTTCCCGGGGACCAGCCGATGAGGGAGTGTGGCCCTTACCAGAGTCACCAAACTTCCTGAGTCCAACAGTCCAGTCACTCATACTCCGTTTACAGACACTGAGCATGCCTGAGGGCCCTCACCAGGCTTAGGAACCGTGCTGCAGAGAAAATAAGAGCAACGCCAGCCTATGCTGCAGTCCATTGGCTCAGAGTTCATTGGACACCGGTAGGCTATATGGCCAGGGGCATGACACCTCCAACAGAGAATAACAGGGGCCTGATTACCTGGTTGCGACTCTGATCTCTCTTGGAACTTTGGATGCCCCCCCAGTGCGGATTTCATCCCCTTCTTTTGGGAGCTATCCCCCCTTTGGGAACCCCAGAAAGGTGACCTTATCCCTGCTTGACCACCCAGGGAACCCTCAACCGCCTGGTACCTCTACACTAGGCCTACCAGGTCATCTGCATTTTGGGGATCTCCCTGGGAAACCCAGGACTGAATCAATTTTGGCAGAGAGTGGACAAATTGATCCATGACCATGCAAGGCCTCCTCACCTTGCAAAACACACAGACAAAGTGAGAAGCCCCAGCTGCCTTATATCAGACCATCCAACACCTGGACTGGAGGTAAGTGTGCAGCTGATCCCACCCATCTCTTTCAGCTAGTCGTAAACGCCAGGCCCATAATCCGGGCCCATTAAAACACCTCTCAACACTAAGTGTGCTGCAGCCTGCTTCTCTGGGTCCTACATCACCGAGGTTTGGCACCTTGGGGACACACACCTCCCATCCATGACCTGTTCAGCTGCCACCTTACAATATATATACTGTACATATATTTACACAATAGATTGTAGTCCACCTGCACATTAAAGGGATTGTAATATAAAGGCAAACTAGTATACGTACTTCACACAATGTCTGCAGCTAATCAATGGCCTCAAGAGCTCTAAGATAGGTGATCAGCTCCAGACTTCACATGGAGTCTTTGGATTATGACATTTGCAGTCTATGTAAAATAAGTTATTTTATTATTGTACTTGTACATGTATTGCTGCCTGTGTGTAACTTTTTGATTATGTTGTATAATTGTAGGGGAATGGAAAATGTTATTGTTTTATCGTTCTCGTATTTTACTGGTACTGCTACACGTTCATGTGTATTACCATTTTGGATGTCATATGGGTACTGCTACACTATTCTGTGTATTACCTTAAGGGATAATAGTGTAATGTATATTCATGTGCTGCTATGCATAAAGTTAGGGAGAGTGCAGTTTGTAGGATTGGCCACTAGGTGGGGGGCATTTTAGTGTACACAGTTCTTAGATAGTATATAGTGTTAGTATATGGTTAATAGTAGGAGGGACTGCTGTGTGGTAAGCTAGTGTAGGTGTTAGATTTAGTCAGAGAGCGAGGGACGCCCAAACCGTCCACAAGGGCTATAGGCCAGGACGCCGCAGCAGCCACGTAACTTGAAGTGAAGTGAAGCTCAGCCGTCCACAGCACCAGAACAGTGCAGCAACGGGCCAGTGCAGTTTGGAAGGTCAGAATGTGGCAACTCATTGTTTGGGCAGATACCCTTAGAACCGGGGCAAAATGGCCAAGGGACCCCACAGATGCAGTGAGTACGGACAGTAAAGACGTGGCGCAAATGCAGAAAACAGTACAAAAGGGCAGTATTCTCTTTCAGTGGCTGCTAATGATTAATGATCTTGTGTCTGGGGCGAAACAGACCAAGGGATGCATATCCGTAGCAGAGTTGTACAGAGAGAATGCTGAGGAACCGTCAGGGACGCTCTGACCCGGGCCCACGCTTTATGATCAAGAGAACAACACAGGGAAAGAAAAGGAACATTGTTTTGTGAAGCTTGTTGTAAAAGATGTGAAGACTTTGGATGTGCTGTGTAATGAACCCAGTAAAGGTGTTTTTGTTGAAGTTGAAATGGACTGTGTCTCAGTTTATGCTGATCTACCTGGAGAAGATCTCCCACAGCATAGGGGAGAACCAGAAGGAGCTGTACCTGAAGGCACAGGTATGCTGACTAATGGTGGATATGTTTCTGTGAGGGGAGGCCAGGACACAGAAGCCCAGGTGTCCTCGGCCATGACTATGGTTCTGACTGACCCTTACATAATTACTGAAACAAATTGCATGCTATGATGAGCTGTTATGTTACATTACGGGAGCTGTGATGTCTTGGGGGCTCTGTAGGAAGTTGTGCAATAAACCGCACGGTAATAGCAATGTTATATATACAGAATACATATTAGTATAAATGACATTTCCTATGGTGTATGACTGAAAACATAAAGGGAAACCTAAAAAACAAAAGAGCCAGGAGGCCCCTCCATTGTGTGCTCACCTGTCACTGCCTGCATATGGAGGCTCAATAGACATTACTTGTCACTCGGGGTGAGGGGGAAGAAGTCAATGGATGAGTTATGTGATGTGCAGATAATACAAACATGGTGACACCACCGCAGCTGTCACCCTTATGCTTTCTAAGGCTGGTAAATGAATAGCGATGAGTCTATTAAGCTCTTATGATTGTCATTATAGAGAAATGTGTTTTTTTTCTTTAGAAATTTGCAAAAAACTTTTTGATAAATTATTTTTCTTATGTTATGATGGGAACATTTCCTCAAGACGTCTGTTGGGTCAGTTTTCTTCTGGTTTACACTAATGAAAGACAAGGTGAAGTGACATGATCTGTTGTGTAGATACATACACACTATACGGAGAAAAATAATGGGACACACGTCCTAATGTAATTTAGAATATTCATTCAGTCCAATGGCCAGGCGTTTAACCCCTCGCCATGCTGTCTGCCTTTACTAACGTGTCATACAATGGCTGGTGGTAAAGGGATCACTGATAGAAGAACGGTCCTGTAATAGGAGCCACCGATGTAACAAGTCAGGCCATGACATTTCTTCCACCTAAATATTCCCTCATCACCTGTGGGTGATCTTACTGAAAAGGGGAAAGAACCGCAGCAACTCAGCCATGAAGTGGAGACCACGTAACGTTACAGGGTCACCGACTGCTGAGGAGCAGAGGGCCAAAAAGTCACCAACACCCTGCCTACTCCATAACTGCAGAGTCCAAATCTCCTCTGTTATTAACATCAGCACAAAAACTGTGCAACGGGAGCTTCATGGCCAAGCGGCTGCATACATATAATGTAGCCCCCTTATATCACCAAGCACAATGACAAGTGTCAGATAGTGGTGTAAAGCTGCCACCACTGAACTCTGAAGCAGTGGAAATGTGTTCTGTGGAGTCATGGATCACACTTCTGTATCTGGCATCTGGGATGGTGAATGCCAGGAGATTGTTACCTGCCTGACTGCTCTGTGCCAGCTGTAAAGTTTGCTGTTGGAAGAAGGATACAATGTCGTGTAAAAGTTTGGGCACCCCCTGGTCAAAATTACTGCTATTGTGAACAGTGAAGCAAGTTGAAGATGAAATGATCACTAAAAGGGCTAAAGTTAAAGATGACACATTTCCTTTGTATTTTAGTGAAACATATATATATATATATACACAGGGTGGTCCAAAAGTAGGTGGACAGTATGTGTCATGAAGGGGGAGATTTATTAAACATGGTGTAAAATGAAACTGACTCAGTTGCCCTTAGCAACCAATCAGATTCCACTTTTCATTATTCATAGACTCTTTGGACTCAGTTTCACAGATCCAGTTTTCACAGATAAATCTCCCCCAAACGGCAAATAATTTAAATACAGATCAAAGAAAATTGATTTTAAAAGAGTATTGGAAATCTCAAAATGCTGAAACAGAGCAAATTGGGTTGAAACATTTGGTACTCAAGCCCCAAAGAGACAAACCATTTACCGCATTCGCGACAAATTCGATGCCACTGGCTCAATCCTTAATGCTCCAAAAACTGGTCGACCCAAAACAGCCTGTACAGAAAATAATAAACAACTTGTTGCTGAAACATTTATTCAGAGTCCAAAAAAGTCACCAGAAGAGTCTCTTTAGAATTGGGAATTTCACGAGCTTCCATCATGGGAATCCTGAAATCTATTGGGTGGAAAGTTTATCATCCACGTCTAATTCATGGTTTATTGGAGGATGATCCAGACATTTAGTGAGATTATGCTTAACGAAATTGAAGAAAATCCAGTAATTTTAGATAACATTATGTGGAGTGATAAAGCTTCTTTCACATTATCTGGCCATATTAACAGACATAATTGTATTTACTGGTATAATGAGAACATGCATTTAACATTAGAGCAACAACTAAATGAGCCTGATGTCAATGTTTGGGGTGGTATTTCAAGTTTTGGTGTTTTTGGACCATTTTTTTTTTTATGGAACAGTCACAGGAGATACCGTATTTTTCGGACTATAAGACGCACCCACACTTTCCTCCCAAATTTGGAGGAAAAAAAGTGTGTCTTATGGTCCGAAAAATACGGTAAGTATCTCGAAATTCTAATGAATCAAGTTGTTCCCCAGTTGCGCGCGTTTCGTCCACACTTCTTCAGGGGGCGTTTCGTCCACACTCCTCTGAAGAAGTGTGGACGAAACGTGCGTCGGGGTAGAGAAACAAAGGCACGAACATCACACATCTATGTAAGTTCTTTTTCAAGACACCCACAGTGGTCTCTTTATTCTCTCAGCAGTGTCCTTTTTCACGTTTTACATGCAAATTCGGCTCAGTAGTGATAATACAATTGAGATGTTTCTTGTGTGACTAAGCTGGCTTGTGCAGTAAACCTATGGTATGCTAATTGGGACACTTGTTTTGAGTTCAAGAGAGGTGGTTTAAGTAGTGGTATGCTACTATTAATTATAATTCAAATTAGCTATACAGCATCTTATTTATATACTGTGGTAATTGATCCTGATAATTGATTACTATCTTGTGTTTAAAGATGTCCCTGCTATAATTGTTTCTTTTATGATGTAGTAGGCAATTGCCGTGTTTTTACCTATAATTATTTTGCATAATAAAAATTGTTATTAATTCATTATTCCTTGGTCATTATACTGTATGGAGCAATATCTAGAGCTCATTATTCTGTATGGAGCATTATATGAGGCCCTTTATTCTGTATGGAGCAATATATGGGGCTCATTATACTGTATGGAGCAATATATGAGGCTCTTTATTAATAATAACAATAATAATCTTTATATAGCGCCAATATATTCCGCAGCACTTTACAGTTT
>VIAB01011145.1:39093-49689 GCA_009801035.1 Oophaga pumilio
CTCTAGGGGTTAAATTTAAAGCTATAATCGCGGAAAAAAAATGCATGGGCTCCAGCTCAATTTTCTCCCCCAGACAGGGAAAGCCAGTGACTGAGAACAGATATTAATAGCCTAGAGAGGGACCATGGTTTTTGGCCTCCCCTGACTACAAACATCTTGCCACAGCCACCCCTGAAAAGGCACATCTATAAGATGCTATTGCTATTGAAAGGTGACATTAATCCGGGTTAATAATGGAGAGGTGTCAATAAGACAACTATCCATTTTTATTCCTATAGTAATAAAGGGTTTAAAAGACACACAAACATTAATTAAAAATTATTTTAATGAAATAATTACACAAAGTTTTTGACCAAATATATTATGCTTCCAATCCAACTGAATCCCTTGTTCTCCTGTAACAAAAAAACAATAAAAAACCAACAATATCTATACCTCTCCCTCCGACATTCAGTCAGGTCCACTGCTGCAATCCATCACAAGGGGTTAACTAGTTTACAACAGGGACCGGTGCTAATGCTACCCACCCGGCTGTAAACTACTGCAGAATGAATGAAATCATGTCTGCGCAGGCTCCCCGACTGACTGGGGATAAACTGATTAGCGTGGGAAAGTTTCTGAACTTTTTCCCACGCTGTCACTTCACTGCAGGTCAAGTGGGGAGTCTGTACAGCCTAAGTGACGTCAACGGTAGTCACTGAGGCTGCGCAGACTCCCCACTTGACCCGCGGTAGGTCTAATTCTATTTTCTCTAGTCACCTTCCACAACATCATAGGCGGAATACCAACCAATTCTGCACTAGGGGGGACAACGGCCTGGAGTACTTTCTGGCGAAAGACTAGATGCCTATTGGACAATAAGTCCAATCTGTAATGCCTGGTAAAGGTATGTAGTGAAGACCATGTTGCAGCCCTGCAGATCTGCTTGGTGGATACGCTTGCCCTTTCAGCCCAGGAGACTGAGGTAGCTCTTGTAGAATGAGCCTTGATTCTTGCAGGGGGTGTCATGCTCTGGGCCAGATATGTTTTGGCTATGCCCCGCTTGATCCAATTTGTGACGGTACTTTTTGCCACTTTCTTCCTTTTATTCCAACCTGATGGATGTATGAATACATTTTAGTCAATTCTCCAGGGTTTGGTTTGTTCTAAGTAGTGCCGAATATTAAGTGTATGGAATTTCTCCTCTTTTGAATTTGCTGGATTCTGGCAGAAGGAGGGGAGGACAATGTCCTGCGACAGATGGAAATCAGACACTACTTTAGGAAGAAAGGAAGGATCAAGATGGAGAACTATAGAATCGTCTTTAATTGTTAAATAAGGCTCTTTGATGAATAAAGCTTGTAATTCTCCCACATGCCTTGCTATGGTTATGGCGACAAGGAAAGCTGCTTTGTATGAGAGGAGTTGAGTAGTACAAGTGGACAGAGGCTCGAACGGTGGACCTGTGAGACCATTAAAGACCACATTCAAATCCCAAGAAGGAGCAACAATTTGCTTTCTGGGATGCAGCCTAAGTGCTGATACTATAAACCTCTTGATCCAACGATGGTTGGCTAAGTCTAGATTGAAAACGGAACAAGGCAGAGACCTGAACCTTCAGAGTACTGGGTTTAAGGCCTAATTCTAGCCCTTTTTTCAAAAAATCCAAAATTTGTGAAATATTTGGGTGGAAGGGGTCAGGTGGATTAGGAAGACACCATGATGAAAACTTCTTCCACATTTTACTATAGATAGCGTTGGTGACTGGTTTGCTGGATTTCAGTAAGGTAGTAATTACAGTGTCCGAAAGCCCTCTAGCCCGCAACACTTGGACTATAGTAAACAGACAGCTAGATTCAGCCTTTAAAGACTCGGATGGTGAAGAGGCCCCTGCAAAAGAAGGTCAGTATGTAAAGGCAAGTGGACTGTTCCATCTATCTGAAGCTCTACTATGAGATTGAACCAGCTCCTTCTTGGCCACACAGGAGCTACTAGGATAGTTGGTACTCGATCCTCCAGGATTTTCTGGAGAGTCCTTGCCAGCATTGGGATCGGAGGGAAGGCGTACGCTAACTGGAAGCTTTATTTTTGAGCAAAGGCATCCACTCCCAGAGATTTGTCTCTGGGATTTAGGGAGAAGTAAGTTCCGACCAGTGCATTCTGGCCTGAGGCAAACAGATCGACCTCTGGTAGGCCCCACCTGTCTACCAGCATCCTAAAGATACTCCTGTTCAGGCTCCATTCCCCTGGCTGTATGTCCTGGCGACTCAGGGAATCTGCCTGAAGGTTGGAGAACCCCTTTAAGTGGATGGTTGTCAAGGAGGGAAGGTGTTTTTCGGCTCAACAGAATATTCAGCTTGAAATGCCATTTAGACTGTTGAACGTCGTACTTCCTTGATGCTTTGAGGTGGGCTACTGTAATCATGTTGTCTGAATATACTCTGACGTGGAATCCTGAGATCAGACTACTCGCTACCAGGAGAGTTTCTTCCACTGCTTTCAGCTTTCTGAAATTGGAGGATCTGGCACTTATCCTTTGACTCCAGAGTCCCTGGAATGGAGTATGAGATACTATGGCCCCCCAGCCTCTCTTGCTGGCATCTGGTGTTAATGTAACCAGGGTGTGATTGAGACCAGCTTATTCCTCTGTGAAGATTTTTGGGACTTAACCACCAGGCTAGGGAAGCCCTTACACTCCCTGGGGTCTGTACTCTCTTGTTTAATGAGCTGGGATTCCCGTTCCAGTTTTTCAGAATGAGGGCCTGAAGCACTCTGGAGTGGGCCTGTGCCCAGGCTACTGACTGAATGCAAGCAGTCCTTGACCCTAGAACAGACATGGCCGTCAGAAGGGTAGGGGATTTCTGTTTTCTGAAGTCAGAGATCTTTGGCATTATAGCCAGGCGATGATCATGTGGTAGAAAGGACATTTGTTGCCTCGAGTCTAGAAGGACCCCCAGAAACCTCCTTGTCTTGGAAGGTTGGAGTTGAGATTTTTTTAGGTTTGGGAGCCAACCCAGGGATCACAGAATGTCCAGGGATTTTGCCACATGGCTCCTGAGAATCTGAGCGGAAGGTCCTATGACTAGCAGATCGTCCAGGTAAGGCACAATGCAGATGCCTTGACTCCGGATGTATGACACAGCTTCTGCCATTATTCTGGAGAAGACTCTTGGCGCTGAGGAAATGCCAAAGGGGAGCACATTGTACTGATAGTGCCTCACCTGTTGGTTCTGCTGTACCGCAAACCTCAAATACTTTCCATGCCGAGGATGAATTGGCACATGGATGTAGCCGACCTTCAGGTCGATGGTTGCCATGAAGAAATGAGGACCTATCAGGGGAATGGCTAATTTTACCGATTCCATCTTGAATCTGCAGTATGCAATGTACTGTGTTGTGAATATGCTGGAGGCGGCTTCTGAGCTGGGGCTCCCTCCGGTGGTTGCTGTGGGTAATGAACTGATTAATGAATGGCCTTCAGCTGGACCTGAATGGTAGGATATAAGTGGCCTGAGTTCCCAGCAGCCTTGCCGGTTATCAATTGTTCCTTCTGGTCTTGCTTGAAGCACTGCTAGTTTCCTGCTCTCCTTCAGATAAAGTGTTTGCTGTTTTTTTTCCTCTGTTTGATTTTCATTGTTGGTTTGCTGCTTGCAGTGGACTGCAGCCTGTCCCCTTTTGGGGGTCTGGCGCTGCAATTGTGCTCCGTTTTTGTCTGCACTTTTGCTTTGCTCATTTATTACTTTTTATTTGCTGAATAGCGTTTTGTTACACCAGAGATCTGATTTAGGTGGATGAGATCGTGTGATCTCAGGTTTTTTGGCAATCAGAAGTGTTGGTATTTTTGTTAGGGTTTTTGTTGGATTGCAGTCAGAATTCTTTCCTGTACTTTTCTGTCTAGACAGATTGGTCCCCAGCATTTGCTCATTCTATTTTCTGTCTGTGTCCGTGCTTTCTTCTTGTCTAACCGCCATTACATGTTTGGGGGCTTCCTATTTTCTTTGGGGATCTGCTTCGGGGCAGATAGCTTTCATCTTTCTGCCTTTAGGTGTAGTTATCTCTCAGGCTGTGACGAGGCGTCTAGGATCAACGTAGGAACGCTCCACGGCTACTTCTAGTTGTGTGGTTAGTTCAGGTTACTGCAATCCAATAGGTTCCAACCTCTCTGGTGTATTACCGCTTTTGCTATTTTTTTGCTATTTCTCCTCAGTTACCGAAACATAACAGTACTGATTGAGATTCTTTAGATTTAAGATGATTCGCGCATCTCCCGTAGGTTTTTTTACCAAGAAAAGTCGAGAATAGTGGCCTCTTCCCCACTCGTCTACTAGTACTGGAGAGATTGCTTTTGATCTTAACAGCTCCTGAAGGCCTGACATCAGCAATGTTTGGACTCCCTGAGATGGAAGGGAGGTGACTCTCAGGCGCAGAGGAAGGGAGGACTCAAACTCTTTTAGACGGCCCTACTTGATAGCAATGAGGACCCAGTGGCAAATGGAAATGGCCTGCCAACTGTGTAAAAACTTCGAGAGCTTCCCCCCCACCGGGTCAGAGTTGCTGGGGAACAAGAATTTTCTAGCCCCTCCCTTTAACGTAACACCATCTCCCAGTTTTTCCCTTCTCCTTTGTTTGAGGCTGAGAGGCATGAAAAAAGCGCTTGCTGGGTGTTTTTTGCTGAAGGAGAGCTTTCTTCCTATTTGTGACATTTTCCAGGATTTCATCCAGTGCTGGCCCAAAGACATATTCGCCTTTAAAGGGGATGGAACATAACTTGATTTTAGAGCTAACGTCCCCACTCCACATTTTGAGCCACAGTACTCTCCTAGCAGAGTTAGGACTGAACTAATGCCCTGGCAGCGATTCGGATTGATTCCATAGAAGCATCGGCCAGGAAGCCAGTTGCCCTTTGGAGTATAGGTAGAGAGTCCCACAATTTCCCTCTAGAAGTACCCTGAGAAATTTGTTTCTCCAACTCGTCGAGCCATCGGAAGAGGGATCTGGTAATGCAGGTTGAGGCTATGTTGGACTTTAGTGCAGAGGTGGTCTCCCAAGATTTTTTTAGTAGACTTTCTATCTTTCTATCCATGGGATCCTTAAGCTGTGAGGAATCCTCAAAGGGCAGTGTGGTCTTTCTTGCTACCTTTGCCACCTGTACATCCACCTTTGGCACATCCCATTTAAGCAAGCCACCCTTCAGAGGAAACCTGCATTTGAATTCTGAGGGGGTGCTCAGATGTTTCTCAGGAAGCTCCCATTCCTGAGAGATCATATTATTGATGCTTTTATGCACTGGGAAGCCCACCTGTCTGCCTGTATTTAATCCCCCAAACATTTCATCCTGTATAAACTGGGGGACCAACTCCTCCTCTAACCCCATAGTGCTACGCACCGTGCTCACCAACTCCTCTATATGCTCCAAGGTAAAAAGATATTTTCTGGCCTCAGAAATCTTAGGGGCTGTAGTTGTTTCCCATTTCTCTGAAGATGAATCATAGGAGTACTCAGACTCGGATTCAGAGTCCTCTACCTGGATTTTCCTCTTTTTGGAGGGAGATGGACCCGGAGAAGGGGGTGGCAGAGCGGGAGGGGTAAAGGAGGCTAAAGAAGACTGAACCTCTTGTTTCACAAGAGTACAGATTTCTTCAATAAGAGAGGGGTGTTCAGCTCTGACCACTTTATCCGTACACCCCTGACAGCGCTTTTTCTCCCATAGTAAGGGAAGCTTCATATTACATGTGCCTTATTTAGGAGTCTTTTTGGCGGCGGCCTTATGGGCAGACTTGTCTCCGTAAAAGAAATGGAGAGAAGTGTAAGTAAAAAGACCATCTACTCCAAGACCCCAGGCTAGGACCCACCCCACACACAGACTTACTGAGGCTGGGGCAGTGCTGGGCTCTACAAAAACAGGGCAGGTTTATATAGAAATAAACCCTGCCCTCAGCACTGACATTCTTTTCCCTTCCTCCTCCCCAGGTACTGAGCAGGCTTCCGCAATCTTCAGCATGCTCTTCACACCATTCAGCGATCCAGAAGCCACGGAGGGCAGGGAACCTGAAGTTCATGTGGTTCACCTTGGAACGCAAGGACCAGAAGTGACACTCGCCCTTTAATGATGTCCCTTCCGGGTCACCGAACAGCGCGCACGGGAGGCGCGAAGAGCTCAGGGAGGCCTCCAGCATGAGGATAACTGGCCCGATTTACCCCCATGCGGGGACGCAGGTGGGCCAGGAAGGTTCCGAATCCACCCGAAGGGGAGACGGGAGAAGTGTAGAGGAGGAAGGCAGAGTCCATGACCACCACTGCCCGGCTATTTTAAGAGGTAAACCGCAGTCGCCAGCTGCGCAGCATTCCTGGTAATCTCTGCATGCCCCATGGGAGACAGGAAAGACACTGGCGAGTGGGGGGGTTTTAACCTCTTTGTGCTTCCTGTCCTATGCTGTCGTGGAAGGTGACTAGAGAAATGGAGAAATTTTCTTCTCCTTCTTCTCCACAGTGTACTCAGATTCTTGTATCCAAGAGAATCACTTCACACTATGTTGACACCCTGATCAAACTCAATTTTGACCTTAATAGCCAAACTAAATGTTATTATTTTGACCACTGTCACTTTATGAGGTTATACACACATCAACGGATTCCACTGATTCGGAGATTGTTTTTTTGTGACATATTGTACTTTTTGTTAGTGGTAACATTTCTTTGATATGATTTGTGTTTGTTTATGAAAAAAACATTGAAGAAAGAAAAAAAAGGTCAATGGATATAGAATAAACACACCTGATGTATAATATTAGTGAAACTCACAATTTTATTAACACCAATCCAATACAACATTAAAAACCACACAAAGTGAAACCAATAGACAACACCCCTGGATAAATAATAAATACAGAGTATATGGTACAATGACTGTAAAATACACTTGGTAAGAATATAGTTTGACCAGTCAATAAGTACAATAAGTACAGCCTAGAAACAGCAAATATAGTTTGCCTTGGAAAAAGTGTGTGCCAATGCCAGCGCCAGAAAACATCAAAATCAATACTAGTAAATGTTCATCCCCTTAATAATTATAGAGTGTATATATCATATACAACAAGCAACCTGGCTAGGCATATGCAAAAGAACAAAGGGGTATAATAGTAAAGCCCTAATATTACACATATCATTATATACAAGGAACAAAAGAAGGCACATAATATCTAGGCATGAATAGTATAAGTAGAATAGATTAAATCTGCAGCCACAAAATTCAAAATAAGGTTATGTGCAGAGTGGCTAGCTATAATAGATTCAGGAGATGATAATGATATATAGTGCTCAAATAGGAATAACAAGGAATACGCAAATCAATGGCTGCCCTGATACCAGGGGTGTGAGGACAAGCCCTACGCGTATTGCTGCAAGCGTAGCTTCGTCAAGGAAAGTGTGCTGGTTGGTGCCGAAAACACATAGGGTCTCCCTATATTTAATAACCAGCAAAGGCTATGCAGACAGCTGCGGGACGATGTTAATAGCCTAGGAAGGGGCCATAGATACTGGCCCCCCAGGCTAAAAACATCACCTCTTAACCGCCCCAGAAAAGGCACATCTCTGAGATGTGCCAATTCTGGCACTTAGCCCCACTCTTCCCACTTGCCCTGTAGCGGTGGCAAGTGGGGTGATGGTTGGGGTGGGTTGATGTCACCTTTGTATTGTCAGGTTAGTAATGGAGAGACGTTAATAAGACACCCCCATTACTAACCCCATAGTCATATTGTGTAAAAGCACACACCCAGGAAAAAAGTCCTTTAAATGAAAGAAAGAATGACACAGACTCCTTTAATAAATCTTAATTAAACCATACTTATGATCTCGCCCATTCCACCAACGCCATTGTTGTCTGAAAAAGAGTTAAAAAAACAAGCAACAATATTCCTCACCTTTCCACAGAGATGATAATAATCCATTTGCCCCACAATGGGTCTAGCAATGCTACATCTAGATGGCAGGCTGCATGGTTGCATGATGCGACCATACAGCCTGTCGTCTAGCACAAACACTGAGCAGCGTGTGCTGAGTGTCTCCCTGTGAACTCATATTTCCTGTCTGATGGCACCATGAGCGTGAGCACATTTTCTTGCTCGCGGTGCCATCAGACCAGTCCCGGGAGTTCACAGCCAATAAACTCACTTCACCTATGTGACGTCAGCGAGAGCACAGTGGGAAAATTTCCCATGGCACTCGCACTGATGTCTGAAAGGTGAAGTGAGTTCATTGGCATTTTGCTATTCACATTTGATGTATTTCACATTGACATGCTTTAACAAGATTGAGTGCAACCATTTTCCTATTTTGATATGTAAGTTGTTTTTTGGTATGCACCTGTTCAGACTAGTTCTTGGTGTTTCAGTCAGTTTTTTTGTTATTTAAACTCAGACTGATTATGCTTCCACCAACCAACAAAATGTGACAGGTAAATTAACACACACCCAGTCAGAACTGACAGGGACCACTGTGCTACATCACTCAGTAGGCATGGAAATGTTGTCTACGTTACTATAATATACCTAATTGTGCAGCTACCGAGCATTTACCTGGAAAACTGGAACAATCAAACGAATGCCAATGGTGGTCTATTGGTGATGCAGCACAGCAGCTTACAAACTTAGCAAGATAACTCTAAACCCCTTGGTAGAACCCAGTTATAGAGTTATACACCATCGTGTTCACTTTAAGGATCAAGAGAGTGCAATGGTCAGCTCCTTGGATGACCTCTGTATACTTTAGTAGATCTCCTTTAACCCCTTTACCCCCGAGGGTGGTTTGCACGTTAATGACCGGGCCAATTTTTACAATTCTGACCACTGTCCCTTTATGAGGTAGTAATTCTGGAATGCTTCAACAGATCTTGGCGATTCTGGCATTGCTTTCTCGTGACATATTGCACCTCAAGTTATTGGTAAATTTTATTTGATATAACTTGTGTTTATGAAAAAAATGGAAATATGGCAAAAAATTTGAAAATTTAGCAATTTTCAAACTTTGAATTTTTATGCCCTTAAAACAGAGAAATATGTCACAAAAAAGTTACTAAATAACATTTCCCACATGTCTACTTTACATCAGCACAAATTTTGATACAAATTTTTTTTTGTTAGGAAGTTATAAGGGTTAAAAGTTAACCAGCGATTTCTCATTTTTACAACAGCATTCTTTTTTAGGGACCACATCACATTTGAAGTCACTTTGAGGGGTCTATATGATAGAAATTACCAAAAAGTGACACAATTCTAAAAACTTCACCCCTCAAGGTACTTAAAACCACATTCAAGAAGTTTATTAACTCTTCAGGTGCTTCACAGGAATCTTTGGAATGTTTAAAAAAAAGGAACATTTAACTTTTTTTGCACAAAATATTTACTTCAGATCCAATTTTTTTATTTTACCAAGGGTAACAGGAGAAATTGGACCACAAAAGTTCTTGTGCAATTTGTCCTGAGTATGCTGATACCCCATATGTGGGTGGAACCACTATTTGGCCGCACGGCAGAGCTCGGAAGGGAAGTAGCGCCTTTTGAGATTGGATGCCATGTTGGGTTTGAAGAGTCCCTTATGTGCCTAAACAGTGGAAAACCCCCACAAGTGACACCATTTTGGAAAGTAGAACCCCTAAGGAACTTATCTAGATGTGTGGTGTGCTCTTTAAACCCCCAAGTGCTTCACAGAAGTTTATAACGTAAGAGCCGTAAAAATAAAAAATCATAATTTTTCCTCAAAAATGATGCTCTCGCCCCCAATTTTTTATTTTCCCAAGGGAAATAGGAGAAATTGGACCCCAAAAGTAGTTGTGCAATTTGTCCTGACTATGCTGATACCCCATATGAGGGGGGTAACCACTGTTTGGGCGCAAGGCAGAGCTCGAAGGGAAGGAGCGCCGTTTGACTTTTCAATGCAAAATTGGCTGGAATTGAAATCGGACGCCATGTTGCATTTGAAAAGCCCCTGATGCGCCTCAACAGTGGAAAACCCCCACAAATGACACCATTTTGGAAAATATACCCCCTAAGGAACTTATCTAGATGTGTGCTGAGCACTTTGAACCCCCAAGTGCTTCACAGAAGTTTATAATGTAGAGCCGTGAAAATAAAAAATCATAATTTTCCTCAAAAATGATATTCTTGCCCGCAATTATTTATTTTCCCAAGGAAAACAGGAGAAATTGGACCCCAAAAGTTGTTGTGCAATTTGTCCTGAGTATGCTGATACCATATATGTGGGGGTAAACCACTATTTGGGTGCATGGCAGAGCTCGGAAGGGAAGGAGCGCCATTACAATTTTTCAGCGCAGAATTGGCTGTACACCATGTCGTGTTTGGAAAGCCCCTGATGTGCCTAAACATTGGAAACCCCCCACAAGTGACCCAATTTTGGAAACTAGACCCCTCAAGGAACTTGTCTAGATGTGTGGTGAGAACTTTGAACACCCAGATGTTTCACTAAAGTTTATAACGCCCGAGCGTGAAAATAAAAAAATCATATTTTTTCCACAAACATGATTTCTTGGTCCCCATTTTTATATTTTCCCAAGAGTAACAGTAGAAATTGGACCCAAAAAGTTGTTTTCCAATTTATCCTGAG
>VIAB01011146.1:41171-51629 GCA_009801035.1 Oophaga pumilio
AAATTTAAAGGGGTCTGAATACTTTCTGTACCCACTGTACATTTACATACATACACATTTATGCTTGCATTTGAAAAATATTGTGCACACTAATCACAAAATGAACTAGTTTATAGTTATTGATATGACTGTTTTGCAAAAGCTGACAAATTGCTTAAATATTTAATTTGCAGAAAATGACTGTTTGGGCACTGAACATTAAAATAAAAATATGAAATCAATAGGTACACGGTGCAGCCATCACATACTGACTGACATAACAGCATAATGCATTGCAGCCGAATCGGTTTCTTTCCTATACAGGTCTGGTAAGATGTTAACACTGGTAACTCCTTGGCAGCCCTTTATAAAATAAATATTTTACAGCAGCCATAGCAAGGATTATTTTTTATTCAGAAGAAGCTACTGAGTGTGTGATGCAAACATGTCCAGCATGTCTTGTCCTTTACATGTAACCTCTGCAGATTCCACATTTATATTGACTGATGATCTGTCTGGGGATTGTGTCTTCAAGAGTTTCAGGGCAGTAGTAAGAATTCCTGGAAGAGGCAACAGAATATACAAAATGGGCACATATCCCCTTTACTAGATAGTCAAAAGTAAAACTTGTGCTTAAAACAGCACATTATCCCCTGATGGCATTAATGCTTTTCTTTATGTTGTATCATGATAAAGGTGATAAGTAACCAATGGCTTTACTCAAAAATTGCCCCTTAGGACAATTTCCCCATAGTTATAGCTTGTCCTCAAATATTTTACAAGGGTTAAGTTACTAAGATTAGTAATGCACAGCATATTCTAGGTTGAGATACATTATTTCGATCTCATATGTGACACCAAGAGAAAATACTGAAAAAAATGATGCCATTTGAAGTAGACAAACAGTTCAAAATGGCTTGAATGGCCCAATTGTTTTACACAGATAATGTTCACGGTGCAGACTGTATTTAGTGTTTTGTCTAAAATAAAGAATAATTGAAGAACAAATGTTCCAAAATATTTAGCCACACCAGCCACCTGAGCTAGAACCAATGTATTTTGGGAGAGTGCAAATACACATTTACTGCTTTTCGCAATTTTACAAGATGTCTTTTTTTCTTCTTTTATTTCCTTTTTTTGTGTTCTGTATAAGTCATCATCTTCTTTTAAGCAAGTTTATATTCATTCTCATAAGAATGATCATTCACCAACACACTGACATTCTACAAACTATTGCCGGTTTAATAATTACTTCCAATGAAAAAAGCACATAGCAGAGTATGGTGGCTCTATCCAACTCCTTAGTCAAGCAGTGAACCTCGATGGACACAAAATTTCCTGACGCTTTCAAGGAGATGAAGGCCCGATGTAAAGCTGAATCCATACGGATTAATTCATATTCACCAAAAGAAACTGTGAAAAGAAGAAAAGAGTTTTCTTACAGTTTTATTGATGAATATGGGACTTAACAAATATTTCATGCTTCATAGTCAAGCTCACTTTTCCAGGGATTGTAAGATTTTTCTGATAAAGCAACATTTAAATCAAACTAAAAAATCACGGTTTAGAGGTATCAAAAATTGAGCTACTAAATATATGCTGGAAATGTAAAGTGTAGAATTAATTGGGAATATTAGGAATTAGGGGCAGACAACAGTAGAGAAGGGGGGAAGATGAACAGTAGCCCATTTTATTACTTGTTAGACTCCAGTGGAGAGCTACAAACAGCATTCCCATATAAGATTGACAGATTTTAATCCCTCCCTTCCTGAATTGGGCAAATCCATTTCACATATTTGAGGCTTTTTTGCTTATTTGAAGAGAACAAATAGATCAGTTTGATAATTGATTAGTATGGGCTAACCAATCAGTATGTTCATCTATTTTCTAGTAAATTAGTGGCAAGTTTGTATTAAATGAGTGGATACTAAACAGCACAAATTTCCTTAGGTTTCTGCAGTGTGAAATGTTTTTTTATTTCATTGGTTGGCGTTTTAGCTGTTTATGGCAATCTGTAGTTTTTTTTTGTCCTATAATTCCTGTCATACACATATACAATAAAAATCTTCGGATCTATTCTACAATAAGAGCACTTGAAGGGAAAGGGGCATTTACAGATATTTACCACAACATAAATGACTTCCAAAATTGGACTGAGGGAAATTCATTGCATTGACCCCATGTTGTTTTCTACTGCGAAGGTAATTACTGAGAATTATTTTAAGCATTAAAGCGGTTGTCTTGTCTTAGTACAAAAGACTGCAGTAACTGTTTGCGTCTGCAGACTGCTGATTGGTGACAGCGACTGGTGCACATGCTGTCATTATTCCCTGGTATTGCTGTTTTGGGTGGGTGGTCATGTGATGTGCATACTTGCAGTCATATACTGAGTAGACATGTCTGGCTTTTCTCAACTCACTCCTATGAAGAGGAACTGAATGCGTCTAGTCATCACATACATGGGTCACGTAACCATCCTCTCCCTAGGACAATATGGGGCAATTGTGACAGCATGCCCAACACACACTGTTATGATTCTGCAGTCACAGAGTCTGGACAATGCCTTTAACAAGTGTTCTGTGTGACACCAAATTATTATTATTATTGATCATAAAATTGTTGGAATTGTTTAATGTCTATGGCCATCTCAGAAGAAAATGGATTAACGAAATGTATATTTACCTCTAAAATTTAAAGTTTTCTTTAAACCACACTGACTAAAATACAAGTAAAGTAGAGAGTGTAGGGTAAAGCCTAAGGAGCAGTCTATAGATGGCTAGTCTGTATAACCAATATTAGGAAAAAACTCTGACAGTTTGTCAAACCACATCAAGTCAAAGATATGCCAGAAAAAAAAATCTGTCAATGTGGAATAAGGTTTGAGCAGCTAGTTTGTCAATATGGCATGCAGTTGACATTCTGATTAGATGGACAGTTTTTTAAAAGTATGTTGAATAAAAGTTGTTACACAATCTCGAAAATATTAAAATTTGAGAGTCCTTAATGGTTGATACCTTTCAATGGCTAACTGAAAAGATGATAACAAACAGCAAGCTTTCGAGACTACTCAGGTCTCTTCATCAGTCTTTGAACATATTTATACACATCAAAGCACAGGAATAATGCAATAGATAGGACAAGTGACTGAAGAAAAACTATCCGTATTGGAGAAGAACTAGTTGTGGCTATAAATATTGGAGCAGTTCACAGATAAGGAGTGTGAAAGTGTTATTGTCCTGTGATTAAGGTCTGGCCCATGACTGGGATGCCCCTAAATGGTCTGAGGAGCACATTCCTTAGTTGATGTAGAAAGACATAAGGAATGTGCTCCTCAGACCTTTTTGGGACTGCCACAGTTGCTTCTTCCTCTCCCATAACGACAGTTCTGCCTCACATCACTTCTTGTCTTATCTATTGCACTATTCCTGTGTCCTGTTGTGTATAAATGTGTCTCTTCAGATTTTGTATTAGTCTACGCCTGATGAAGAGACCTGAGTAGTCTCGAAAGCTTGCAATTTGTTCCATCTTTTCATTTAGCCATTAAAAAGGCTCACAAATTTTAATAATTTTCTATCTACTGGCTAACAGCGTACAGATATATATTTTTCCTATAAAATCCCAACACATTTAAGCAAAGCCGATTCCACTCAAAAGAAAAACTATATTTTTGTTAACTGTTTTATATTACAAATATATACATAATGTTTGTTTTTTTCATTTTATTCACTCTGGTATGTTTGAAGTGAGCTGTATGACCTACCATATGTAATAAATACAGATGAACTGACAGCTTCCAGCAACTGGGAAGTGAAACTGCTTATACCTTTTTAAGTACTCTGTGAAAACGACACTTGGAATCCGGTTTCTTGCTCTAGTTCGATCTGTACTTAATGTCATAAATCAGCACTAATTTGTGGATATCTAATATATAAAGCTGAATGTATGTATGTGTGTATGTATGTGGGTATGTTTGTCCGGGATTGGAATCCGCACCGTCGCACTTACGGGCATGAAATTTTGCACGCCCGCACGTCTCGACCCCGAAAGCGTCCTAGGCTATGTTTTGAATCGAAATTTTAACCCCGCGCGTTCCAAATCGCCAAACAATTTTGGCCCTATCTACATAATGGGGAGAAAGCTGAATGCTTGTGTGTATGTCCGGCATAGGAATCTGCATTTACGGGCATGAAATTTTGCACACCCGCACGTCTCGACCCCGGGAGCGTCATAGGCTAGGTTTTGAGTCAAAATTTTAACCCCGCGCATTCCAAATCGGCAAATAATTTTGGCCCGGGATAGGAATCTGCACCGTTGTACTTACGGGCATGAAATTTTGCATGCCCGCACATCTCAACCCCAGGAGCATCATAGGCTATGTGTTGAATGGAAATTTTAACCCCCGCACGTTCCAAATCGCCAAACTATTTTGGCCCTATCTACATAATGGGGAGAAAGCTGAATGCTTGTGTGTATGTCCGGCATAAGAATCTGCATTTACGGGCATGAAATTTTGCACACCCGCACGTCTCGACCCCGGGAGCATCATAGGCTGTGTTTTGAGTCGACATTTTAACCCCACGTGTTCAAATTGCGCGCGTTAAAAACACACACACGTCTGGTATTTTTATCTTTTAAAAATAAATATCTGATTAATAACCAGCCAACCTACAAGACCAATTTGTTGCTCTCGAATAAGGAGTAGAAGATAAATGACTTCACATCACTTGGGCTATTTAATTAATCTGTGTGGAATATCTATGCTGTTGAATATCTGTTGTGAAATGGTTCTATTAGTTTAGTTTTTGCTTTTTAATAATTTGTCTATTTGGTGTGTGATTTTTATGTGCAGAATAAATTTTTGTTAACATAGTCTATTTTGTTACAGCTAACAGCAGTTATTAATTAACCCGGGCGAAGCCGGGTACTACAGCTAGTAAGTTATATAACCAATAACTATTTCTGTATGGTAAACAGGAACCAATAATGTAGTGATCCACTGTCTAGTGGTTTTCTAGATGGGAATTCTTTACTGTAAGGGCAGTGAGATTATGGAATTCTGTGCCACACAATATTGTTATGGTTGAATTGAAAAGTGGTATTGATAACATTCATTAAATATATATTATTGCATGTTTTGGATACTAAATCACTGGAGATGGGTCAAAGGATTTATTCTGCTCGACCTAGTTGGCGGTGGAACGTAATTTCCCCTTCCCTTTGGTATTTCAGCTCTCCTTTAGATCAATACTGTAGATTAAAGTAGCACTCCCATCAAAGATTATATCCTCTTAATATATTGCAGCCATCATATTATGTGGCACTGTCAACTTGCAATTGCAAGTTTTACCCAGTTTTACCCCTTTCACCCAGTTAATTCTTCTTGTTTCCATTAGGTCTATGACAACGTCATGAAAAACTGACTGACTGAATCGTTCTAAGCTTTATGTAGAAAAAAGGAAGTAAATTTTCCCTGCATGAGTCGTCATGAGAACTAAAAATCCAGGTCACTAAATACACTTTGTAGTTCTAATGATGACGTGCTGGGAAAATAGTCTTACTGTTTCTACATAGAGCGAAAAAGAATTCAGCTAGTCGGTTTTTAATCACGTGATGTCATAGACGTAGTGGATAACAGAAAAATTTAATGGGTAGAAAAGAAAAATGAGCAATTGTAAGTGCACAATGCTATATAATATGATTATTGCAGTATATTAAGAAATTAAAAACTTTGATGGTAGTGCTTCTTTAACTGGTCAAACTTCAAAGAGTTGTCTTTTCTAACCTTACTTAGGATGGTATTATATTTTAATGATGTACATATTTTTAGGATTTCTTCTAGAGTCATTAAAAAGGAACCTTTATTGTTTAATTTCAGAGATCAAGAATCATGGTCATATGATGCTCACACATGCAAAACTTCTTATAGAACAGTTGTGATGAGATTAATTTTCATACTTTAACATTAAAAAGGATATGCCACCAGATCTAACAATATATTCTGTATACTTCCCTAAAAGATCACCTGTCCCTGATAAGGAAGATGTACGTACTTGGCAAATCCATCCCAGAACGACTCTTTAACCCTTTCTGTACAATCAAATCATTCAAATTACACACTGTTGGTCCAAGTGTATTCAGGCATCATATTCTATCCGCGCCCGCCTACTTTGATTGACAAATACTTTTCACTGTCTTCATCCTGAATTCTGGCACATGTGCAGTAGAAGCTGCAGGCTCCATAACACTACACTAGGGAAAAGCCTGTCACCAGCAGCCCTTTCAATGTATAATACCAGTGTTTAACACCTTCTGCTGCCAGAACCAAGGTCACAAGGAGAAGTCTGCACATACAGTGGGAAAAAAAGTATTTAGTCAGCCACCAATTATGCAAGTTCTCCCACTTAAAAAGATGAGAAAGGCCTGTAATTGACATCACAGGTAGACCACAACTATGAGGCTAAGTGCACACTTTCAGGATTATTTGCGTTTTTTCGTGTTTTTTTCGCGGCAAAACACACTTCAAAAACGCATGAATAAAGCATCCTATTAGAATGAATTCCGCAATTTTTGTGCACATGGTGCGTTTTTTTCCGCGAAAAAAACGCATTGCGGAAAAAGAAGCAACATGTTCATTAATTTCGTGTAATTCTAGTGTTTTTCCCGCTATATTATTGACCTAGAAAGTTCAGGGAAAAATCGCGGTAAAAACGCGCAAAATCCGCTCAAAAAATGCACCAAAAACGCGCGTTTTTACAGCAAAAAAAGTCAGTTTTTGCTCAGGAAAATTCTGCACACATTCCTGAACGTGTGCACTTAGCCTGAGAGTCAAAATGAGAAAACAAATCCATAAAAATCACCTTGTCTGATTTGGCAAGATTTATTTTGCAAATTATCATGGAATATAAGTATTTGGTCATCTAAAAACATGCAAGATTTCTGGATCTCACAGACCTGTAACTTCTTCTTTAAGAGGCTCCTCTGTCCTCCACTCATTACCTGTAGTAATGGCACCTGTTTGAGCTTGTTATCAGTATAAAAGACACCTGTCCACAACCTCAAACAGTCACACTCCAAACTCCACTATTGTGAAGACCAAAGAGCTGTCGAAGGACAGCAGAAACAAAATTGTAGCCTTGCACCAGGCTGGGAAGACTGAATCTGTAATAGGCAAGCAGCTTGGTGTGATGAAATCAACTGTGGGAGCAATAATAAGAAAATGGAAGACATACAAGACCACTGATAATCTCCCTCGATCTGGGGCTCCACGCAAGATCTCACCCTGTGGGGTCAAAATGATCACAAGAACGGTGAGCAAAAATCCCGGAACCACATGGGGGGACCTAGTGAATGACCTGTATAAACCTGGGAACATCGTAACAAAGGCTCCCATCAGTAACACACTACACCGCCAGGGACTCAGATCCTGCAGTGGCAGATGTGTCCCCCTGCTTAAGCCAGTACAAGTCCGGGCCTGTCTGAAGTTTGCTAGAGAGCATTTGGATTAACCAGAAGAATATTGGGAGACTATCATATGGTCTGATGAAACCAAGGTAGAACTGTTTGGTAGAAACAAAACTCGTTGTGTTTGGAGGAGACAGTTGAGTTGCATCCAAACAACACCCAACACCATACCTACTGAGAAGCATGGGGGTGGCAACATCATGCTTTGGGGCTGTTTCTCTGCAAAGGGACCAGGATGACTGATCCATGCACATGAAAGAATGAATGGGGTCATATATTGTGAGATTTTGAGTGCAAACCTCCTTCCATCAGCAAGGACATTGAAGATGAAACATGGATGGGTCTTTCAGCATGATAATGATCCCAAGCACACTGCCAGGGCAACGAAGGAGTGGCTTCGTAAGACGCATATAAAGGTCTTGGAGTGGCCTAGCCAGTCTCCAGATCTCAACCTCATAGAAAACTTTTGGAAGGATTTGAAAGTCCAT
Organism: Oophaga pumilio; assembly: GCA_009801035.1. Lineage (NCBI taxonomy): Eukaryota > Metazoa > Chordata > Amphibia > Anura > Dendrobatidae > Oophaga > Oophaga pumilio. The sequence continues at coordinate 49,100 of VIAB01011146.1, forward strand.
GTTGCCCAGCAACAGGCCCAAAACATCACTGCTCTAGAGGAGATATGCATGGAGGAATGGGCAAACATACCACCAACAGTGTGTGGCAACCTTGTGAAGACTTACAGAAAACTTTTGACCTCTGCATTGCCAACAAAGGATATATAACAAAATATTGAGATGAACTTTTGTTAATGACCAAATACTTATTTTCCATCATAATTTGCAAAATAAATCTTGCCAAATCAGACAAGGTAATTTTTTGGATTTGTTTTCTCATTTTGACGCTCATAGTTGTGGTCTACCTATGATGTCAATTACAAGCCTCTCTCATCTTTTTAAGTGGGAGAACTTGCACAATTGGTGGCTGACTAAATACTTTTTTTCCCCACTGTATGTACATTATGTCTATGATCGAACAAGGTAGATTTGCCCAGACTTCAGGAAGGTCTTCACTGTTAATCAGTCCTATGGGCCCCAAGGAGGAAATAAAGCTGAATGATGATGAAGCACCGGCCCACTGGACCACCTACAATATGATTTACACATTACAGGAAGAAACTTTTTTTAAAGGACAGAGGGAGTCTAGAAATCTTTCAAGTACTGTAATGAGCGATTAATGAACGTAACACTGTGGTGACATTAGATGGGAAGGTGACATATTCTAATGACAGAGCCGCTATAAATAATGAGGATTCCCTTTTACACAGAGATAATACATTCTTTTTCAGCCTACAATGAATAATATTTATTTGCTGGTAATCTTTTACAATGGTAAGTTCTGCGATGTACAATTATACATTGTAGAGAACTAAAGCTTTGGGTGCTATACATTATGGCAGCTTAAAAGACATTGCAGAAAAGTTCTACTTGCCACCGACTCTCATCAACTTGCATGTTCTCATCAATGTTTGGCTATGAGCAGCTGACAAACATGGTTCTGGCAATGCTCCTCTCAGCTGAATGGCAGGTTCAGTATAGAGTACCAAGAACTCAGGTTTTCACTGACACATATAAGAGAACCTTAGAACTATGGGCTTATCCATGGGATAGTAGTTGCTGCACAATATCAGCTATTGCCAGGATAGCTAATTACCTGCTAATCACTGGTTGTTCAGCTGCTAGGACCCCCAATGAGTTTATGTACATCGCTCTGGAGCCCCCCAGTTTGAAATAAGTTGGGGTCAATCAGCACCCCTTTATTTATTGTATATAGGACAATCCAGATACAAACAATGTACTCTATGGCAGTCTGACAGGCCACAAATGGAGCAATTATTACTGCATGGAAATGGGAAACTCCAGAGCCTCGTTCGGTGGGGGCCCAAGTGGTAGGATCTCCAGCCATTAGAAAGTTATCTTCCATTCTATTAATGTTTATACCATCCATTATAAAGCCCTTATATTGATTTGTGATGTCATTGTTCATTTGTGTTTTAAGGAGCCCCATGCTATATCACTATTAAAACTCCTTTTGTGGTTGGTAAGAAATGACAGATTACAGTGGACAAGCTTTCCATAAAAGCACACTTTTTCCGTACAGTGATGCCAGCTTTTAAAGTGTAGTTTTTAGATGCAGTCAACTAATACAAGGAGAATAGGAGACGCTGCTTGTGTGTTGCCATCATAAGAGTAATTATTAGTCTAGAATCCCATGTTTTGTGGCAGAAGCTAAATCTCCATCACACTTTGGCTATAGGCAGTTGCATCAAATAACCATTAGAAGAAATGTCATTATTTCCTACAGAGGTCCCTGTGGGTGCAGATTTAGCATGTCAGAAATAATGACCTTTCACAGCCGGTGACAAGTCTGATAAATTCTTTTTAGTTTAGCACACGACGAGTCCATATCCTAGATACTAACCCTGTGGTTCTACTGGAAATGATAGTAATTCTAATGGCTGCCCCTGCACTATGTGTTCTAATGTTTCTTCTCCATGTGCCATTCGTTATTACATGGCATCAGCATTTTCTGACGTTTTCTTTCTTAGTAGAATACATTAAATACATAAGCCTTTATGAAACTACTAAGATGGCTCCATTCCATTCAGTACTTTCCCTAAAGGATGTAAGAATGTGACGCTATATAATGTACTGGAGAGGGTAGCTGCTGTAAATGACACCCAACAAAAAGAACAAGTCAATGGATTCTTTTGTAAGAGCAAGTGGATATAGCCAGTATAGAAATCCTTCAGCTGATTCCTTCCTGTAGATTTTTTATTGACATTAGTAAATAATCGCAAATGTCCTGTTTATTTTATACCTTTGTGTAAATTTGGTCATCTGGAATTTGCCTGATAAATTGGAATAAATGCCATAGCTTAATGAAGTTTCCATTTTCTTCTAACATGAAATTATAAGCCCCTCCTACTATGTATTAAGCATAAAAGAAATCTAATTTTCACTTTAGTCAGGAAAAATTTATTTAAAGATATATATACTACATAGATAATTTAGTAATTTAGCATGTATACCTATATGTGTGAATGTATAGATATCTATATCTATCTATATATACCGTATATACTCGTGTATAAGCCGAGATTTTCAG
>VIAB01011146.1:67607-80503 GCA_009801035.1 Oophaga pumilio
ACCTCAGCACTCCTACATGAATGTGCACACGGATCTACAAATATAAAACTGCACATATATTGAACAAATTTTATTAGATGTATTCAGTGGAATCCCAAGTGTATTTAAATCTACTATATAATTAATTAATTCACATGTCTAAGCACTTTGAACAATTTTAATTTTAACTATTAATATACGTTATTGCACAGTACAAAATATGTCCTTAGTAACTGGATACTCGGCTCCTTTTTACTTGTCTCTTGTATTTAAGCATTGGATTATCTCTAGTGATTGTCCAACAGTAGTCTGCAAGCATCGATGGGTTCCAATTACCTGGATATCTTTTTTCCATAGTCGCAATTTCCTGGTGAAAACGCTCACCGTGCTCGTCACTCACTGCTCCGCAGTTTGGTGCAAAGAAGTCTAGATGCGAATGCAAGAGATGAATCTTTAATGACATGCTGCAGCCAAGATTATGATACGCCTGAAGAAGATTTTCAACCAGCTCTTTATAGTTGTCTGACTTGGTGTTTCCAAGGAAATTTGTTACCACTAACTGGAATGCTGCCCATGCAGCCTTTTCCTTGCCACGCAATAAACGGTGAAACTCTTCATCTTGGAGAAGCACCCGAATCTGAGGATCAATTAAGACTCCTTCCTTTATCTTTGCTTCACTCAACCTTGGAAATTTACAAATGAGATACTTGAATGCTTCTGCATTCTTGTCCATTGCCTTTACAAAGTTCTTCATGAGACCCAACTTGATATGCAATGGAGGTAACAGAATTTTCTATGGTTCAACAAGTGCTGGATGTATAGTCCTCTTCTTTTTCTTAGAAATTCCTTTCCCATTTGGAGGCACCATGCAGAAGTAACAATTGGTAGTATGGTCAGTTGGCTCTCTCCATACCACTGGCACTGCAAAAGACATTGATTGTCTTTTCCCATTCAACCACTGTGTGAGGTGTGATGATCATCAATTACAACATGTATGTGGAGCTCAACTCTTGTCCTGATCTCCGATTTTGCAGCCAAAATACAGGTTGTAGGCGTTCTTAACCATATGAGTCAAGTTTTGCTTTCGTGACTCAAAAGTCACCTCACCACAGATATAGCAGAAATTATCTGCTTTATTAATGCAAGTCCGAGGCATCACTGAATAGATGAACGATTATATCAGTCGACCGCTGAAATTGCTGTGTGACTGATAGAGGGAGAACATGCACCTTTTATAGAGTTGTATGATGCAAATTTAAATAGGATTGCATAATTTTTCTTTCTTTGGCATCTATCATTGGTCATTTACTGATAATGAAATACTGATGACTCAATTCATTAGTCATTTGGAGATGATGCAACATTGATGAAGAAATTCATTAGTCAGTTGGATGGTGCAAAACTGATGACGCAAGGTTGATGATGTACTCCTTGCCTAGTGTTGTATCAAAGGCTATGAGAAATATCGACGCACCCCTGCATCATAATAACTAGAGCCAATTTCAAAATGTACGCATCATTTTCATTTTCAGCACCCCAAAATTAGTTGAGTTGAACTAAAGTTATTAAAGATTAGATGAATTTGTATGTAGTTTTGTTTTCCTAATTGTTTCTTGGCACACCAGTTACAATAAAAGAGTAGGTGGATTTTTTTGAAGCCTTCTGAACTTAGTAGACTACATTTTGCACAGTCTGTGAAGTGGGCACATGTGCCACATCATTATTAATTTGTTACTTTGTATTAATTCATTAAATTTAAATGCTTTGTACATGACATGCTAGTGACAAGAACCAATGTATTCATGCCATTCATGTACAGCTAATAATTTACATTAAATCATTCAAATACATTAGACACGTTTAATCGTTTTCTCTAGTCCTGCAAGTTTTCTGAACACGTTTCCTCTAAATTCAGTACAAAATGACCAGTCTTAAATGCATAAAAATCAATAATAGGGAAACAATCATGCTTTTAAATCATTGACCTTCTCTCAATAACAGGAAAAAATAAATTTATAATGAAATTTGTTAAAGAGAGTTCTTGTATGTAAACAAGAAATAGCTAGAAATGTGAAGCGGGCAAGCTTCAATAATGGTTTCAGGAAGCTGTGTCCCATAAACAATATACTGTATATCACCCATCCAGAGAAAAGGTGATAAATGAACTAGGCACCCCTGATCATGTGAACAAGTGTCCCAAAGTCCCCTTTATGAATGAAGCAATAGTGAGCACATACAACCACTGCTCCCTTCAATAACCAACTGTGACGACTCCTGGAGTGGACCCAGTCGTGATATCAACCCACCCTGGGCGAGCTGACTTAGCGAGAACCATCCCCTATACAGGGAGAGTCAGGGGCAGACACAGGGGAGTACAGTACCATGACTGCTAGAACCAGGTGGCCGGCTCACAGAAGACGGGAGTACGCAAGAGGAGAAAGTGCGCAAAGTGTGGACACGGGAACACGCAGAGTACGAAACAGTGCAAGGCGTGTATACGAGGGTACGCAGAGTACAGGACAGTGCAAGGCGTGTGCTGGGAAGCACCCGTGAATACAAGGCAAGGCAGAAGGTGTGCTAAGACGCACGACTGGATACAAGGCAGGAACTGAGCGTGTGCTAAGGAGCACGAGTAATCACAGAGTACAGCGTGTGCTAAGAAGCACGACAGAGCACCAAGCAGAGCGTGTGCTAGGAAGCACGACAGAGCACAGTACAGGGGACCTGATTACAGGGAACAACCAAGCAGAGACCAAGTAGGTCTAGCAGGAAAGCACAACAATAATCTGGCGCCTCCCATACGAAGATGCAGCCTGATATAGGGCATGAGCACTGGAACTTCCAGGTCAGGTCCTCCAAGACCACAGAGACAACGTGCCTGCAGTCAGAGCAGAGAAGAGCGTGCATGCGCACCAGGCACAGCAATGCAGCGACGGATTCCAGTGCGAGAGGTGCGCGTGCGCACCCGGTGGGACCCCCGGAGTGGCTGCGGCACCGAAAGTGGTGACGTCAGGCGCAAAGTCTCCGCCCCAGGTGAGCACGGTATGACAGTACCCCCCCTTTACGCCCCCTCTTTCTAAGGCTTGAAAGAAACTTAGACAAAATCTGAGGTGTGTGGATACTCTCCAGGGGCTCCCAAGACCTTTCTTCAGGGCCAAAGCCCTTCCAATCAATTAAGAAGAGGGTCCTCCCTCTTACCTTCTTCATAGCCAGGATGTCATTCACCTCAAAAGCATCCCCTATGCCAACAGGCTGGGGTGTGTGGCCCAGAAAAGGATGAAACCGATTGAGTACCACGGGCTTGAGGAGGGACACATGGAAGGAATTGAGAATGCGGAGCAAGGGAGGTAACTTCAATTTGTATGCCACGTCATTAATGCGCCTGAGGACCTCAAAAGGACCAATGTATCAGGGACCTAGCTTGTAGGAAGGTACCTTAAGGCGAATATATTTGGAAGAAAGCCACACTTTGACACCAGGGAGATAAGGAGGAGAGTCCAGGCGCCTTTTATCAGCGTGTTGTTTCATCCTGTCACGAGCTTTCTCAAGAGCGGTTTGGGTCTCCTGCCATACCCTGGAGCACTGCGCAGACAGTGAGTCGGCCGCAGGCACTCCCGAGACAGGAAGAACCGGTAAAGGCACACTGGGATGTTGTCTGAAGACGATGAAGAAGGAGACTTGGTGGACGATTCACTGGTGTGGTTATTGTAGGCAAATTCCACCCAAGGAAGTAGACTGACTCAGTCGTTCTGATGTGCGTTAGAAAAGTGACGGAGATAGGATGTAAGAATCTGGTTTGTTCTTTCGACCTGCCCATTGGTTTGGGAGTGATAGGTGGAAGAAAAGTCCAGGATCACTTTCATGAGTCCACAAAGGGTCTCCAGAACCGGGAGGTGAATTGAACCCCTCTGTCTGAAACAATGTGCAGAGGGAAGCCGTGAAGTCTGAAGAAGTGAGAGATGAAAATCTTCGCCAGTTCGGGAGCAGAGGGTAGACCGGGGAGAGGAATGAAATGAACCATCTTCGAGAATTGGTCCACAACCACCAGGATCACCGTACAACCAGAGGAAAGAGGCAAATCAGTAATAAAATCCATGGCTATGTGCTGCCATGGAGCCGAAAGTACTGGAAGCGGAAGCAGAAGGCTGGAGGGTGGTTGCTTGGGTACCTTGTTCTGGGCGTAGGATGGACAGAAAGCCACAAAGTCTTTGACATCCTGGGAAAGAGATGGCCACCAATAGCAGCGAGAAATCAGGGAAAAGTCTTCTTAACACCAACGTGGCCGGCAGTCTTGGATGAATGTCCCCAGCTTAACACTCATTTTCGGTTGTTCTCAGCCACGAAGGTTCTTCCTGGAGGTAACATGGTCAACTTGACAGGAGCCACAGTAATTATCTTGGGTGGATCGATGATATGAGAAGGTTCCTCTTCAGTATCAGTTGACTGGAAAGATCTCGATAACGCATCAGCTTTGATGTTTTTATCACCAGGCCGAAAATGGAGTTCAAAGTCGAAACGGGCGAAAAACAAGGACCACCTGGCTTGCCGAGGATTGAGCCTTTGTGCAGACTGTATGTACGCCAAGTTCTTATGGTCCGTGAAGATCTTGAATGGATGTATGGCACCTTCTAGTAAGTATCTCCATTTATCCAAGGCCAACTTAATGGCCAATAGCTTTGTCGCCGATGGAGTAATTTCGCTCATTCGGGGAGAATACTTTAGAAAAGAAGCCACAGGTGACTAAGCATCCTGAAGAAGACTTCTGCAAAAGGACTGCGCCAGCCCCGGTAGAGGATGCGTCTACCTCGAGAGTGAAAGGTTTACTAACCTCAGGACGATGAAGTGCTGGAGCAAAGGTGAAGGCCTGCTTCCAAGATTGGAAGGCGTGTTCTGCCTCAGGAGACCAAGCATTTGGGTTAGCTCCTTTGCGAATAAGAGATGAGATGGGGCAAGCCAACGAGGAGAAATGGCGAACGAACTGCTGATAGTAATTCGCAAAACCAAGGAAGCGTTGGATTGCTTTCACCCCATGGGGTTGTGGCCAATCGAGAACGGCAGACACTTTTGCCGGATCCATGCTTAGACCAGAGTCCGAGATAATGTACCCCAAGAATGGCAAGGACGTCTGTTCGAAGACACATTTCTCGAGCTTTGCGTAAAGGAGGTTCTTTCTCAGGCGCAAGAGGACTTGGCGCATGTTTCTTCTGTGGGCAGACAGATCTGGAGAAAAAACGAGGATATCATCCAGGTAGACTACCACGCAAGAGTACAGCATGTCCCTAAAGACATCATTTACGAACTCCTGGAATACTGCTGGGGCATTGCAGAGGCCAAAGGGCATGACCAAGTACTCGTTGTGACCGTCCTGGGTCTTAAAGGCGGTCTTCCATTCGTCACTGGAACGTATACGGATCAAGTTGTAGGCCCCACGAAGATCCAGCTTGGTGAAAATTCGAGCCCTCTAAGCCAGTCAAAGAGCTCCGGGATCAATGGCAGTGGGTACTTGTTCTTGACTGTGATATCATTCAGCCCTCGATAGTCTATGCAGGGACGGAGGGAGCCGTCCTTCTTTTTGAGAAAGAAAAATCCCGCTCCTGCGGGTGAGGAGGACTTACGGATGAAGCCTCTGGCAAGGTTCTCCTAGATATACTCCGACATGGCTTTGGTTTCAGCAGGAGATAGCGGATATATTCTACCCCTAGGTGGAGTAGAGCCAGGGACAAGGTCAATCGGACAGTCATATGGTCGGTGAGGAGGCAGAGTCTCGGCCTCCTTTTTGTCGAAGACATCTGCGAAGGACCAGTAAGCCAACGGCAGACCTGTAGGTGCCAAGGACAGACAGGCAGAATTAATCAGATGGACGGGCAGTAGGCACTTGTTCTGACAAGATGGTCCCCAACGGATTACATCGCCAGATCACCAATCCAAAATCGGTTCATTAGTCCATAACCAAGGGAGACCAAGAAAAATCGTGTGAGACATAGTCGACAAGATGTGGAAGGAGATCTTATCTCAGTGCAGAGCTCCAATCTGCAGCTCAATTTCTTGCAAGGGCTTAACTTAGACCGAAACTAACAGCCGAGGAGTCTCCAGGGATCTGACAGGAATCCGGTATTTTTTAAGCGCCTCGAGTCTGATAAAGTTTCCTGCCGTGCCTGAATCTATATAAGCCTCTTCAGAGTAATGCTTAGAGCCAAATTTCAGCAAAACAGACATGGTCAGGGGAGGAGAGGAATCACGTATACCTAGGGAGGCCTCTCCCACCAATCCTAGGCAGAGAAGTTTCACGGCTTCTCAGGACAAGAACGAAGGAGATGAGAGGAACTTCCACAGTAGAAGCAGAGCCCTTGTGCAAGTCTCTCCCTACAACGCTGTACAGCCAGCATAAGATAGCACGGATCATAAGTGGGCAAAACTGCGAGTAGACGAAGAGAGACGAGGAGGCCGTCTCTCCCTGGCTGCCTCATGGGTGCGTTCTTGGAAACGCAGATAAATGCCTGTCGCAAGAGAGATTAATTCCTCCAAAGAGGTCGGGGTATCCCGACCCGCCAGTTCGTCTTTAATCCGACTGTACATGCCACGCCAAAAGGCCCCTACGAGGGCCTCATTGTTCCAACCGAGCTCGGAGGACAGGGTGCGAACACGGATGGCATATTGTCCTAGCGATAGAGTACCCTGATGGAGGTTGAGGAGGGACTCGGTGGTGGAAGCCAGATGACCCGGCTCGTCGAACACCTTGCGAAAGGTGTCCAAAAAGGTGGAAAGCTGGGAGACAAGTGGATCGTCACGCTCCCAGAGGGGGTTCACCCATGCTAACATCTCTCCCTCTAAGTTGGAAGCTATAAAGGCTATTTTAGCACGATCGGTGGGGTATTGCAGCGGCAAGAGCTCAAAATGCAGTCTGCATAGATTCAATAACCCCAACACAACTTGGGGTCACCGCTATACCGTAGCAGTTTACAAAAGTGGGAAGGAGGGTGCGGGACCTGAGCTTGGCTTGCAGTAGAGACGGCAGACTGAAGGGAAAGCAGACGGTCGTCCACTGACGTCATGTAGCTGAGCAAGAGGGCCAGAGTGTCATGCTGCAGAGCAAGCTCCTGCTGGAAGCTATCCTGCCGGGAGGCGTTCCATGGGTCAAAGGGCTGTATGGATTTCAGAAAGGACATCCGCGAGTACCCCCTATTCTTCTCGAGCAGCGGCCGCGGAGCCAGCGGGGTCCATGGCCTGATTATACTGTGACGACTCCTGGAGTGGATCCTCTGGGTCGTGATACCAACCCACATTGGGCAAGCTGACCTAGTGAGAACCACCCCCTATACAGGGAGCGTCAGGGGCAGACCCAGGGGAGAACAGTTCCATGACTGCTGGAACCAAGTAGGCCGGCTCACAGAAAAAGGAGAAAGTGTGCAAAGCGTGGACATGGGAACACGCAGAGTACGAAAAAGTGCAAGGCGTGTACACGAGGGTACGCAGAGTACAGGACAGTGCAAGGCGTGTGCACGAGGGCACACAGAGTACAGGACAATGCTAGGCGTGCGCACGTGGGCATGCAGAGTACAGGATAGTGCAAGGCGTGTGCACGAGGGCACGCAGAGTACAGGATAGTGCAAGGCGTGTGCACGAGGCACGCAGAGTACCAAGCAAGGCAGAGCGCATGCTGGGAAGCACGCGTGAGTATTAGGCAAGGCAGAAGGTGTGCTAAGACGCACGACAGGAGACAAGGAAGGAACTGAGCGTGTGCTAAGGAGCACGAGTAATCACAGCAGAGTAGAGCGTGTGCTAAGAAGTACGACAGAGCACCAAGCAGAGCGTCTGCTAAGAAGCAAGACAGAGCACAGTACAGGGGACCTGATTACAGGGAACGACCGAGCTGAGACCAAGCAGGTCTAGCAGGGAAGCACAACAATAATCAGGCGCCTTCCATAGGAAGAGGCAGCCTGATATAGGGCATGAGCACTGGAACTTCCGGGTCAGGTCCTCTAGGACCATAGAGACAACGTGGCTGCAGAGATGAGCGCGCATGCGCACCAGGCACAGCAATGCAGCCACGGATTCAAGTGCGAGAGGTGTGTGTGTGCACCTGGCGGGACCCGCGGAGCGGCCACAGCACTGGAAGTGGAGACGTCAGGCGCGGATTCTCCGCCCCAGGTGAGCGCAGCACGACACCAAGACTGCTCCCTTCACACTAGGGACATTTGGATGTCCCTTCTTTGGATCATTAGGTCTCTCAGCATCTGGACCTCCAGCAATTATGCATGTATCATATATTCTGAGGATAGTTAATAAATCTTATTTTTAGGAAAACTTCTTTAATACCCTGCACAATATAATTTTGTTCAAATTGATTATTTCTCTTTTTTGGATTAAATAAGATCCCAAACTATTCCAACATTGGAATCTTCTATAGTAAATGTATTTCATGTGTACACAGCTAAACCAATATTACATCAGAACTTATAGGCGCACAGCATTGACAGTATGTCTTCAAGACAGATCAAAAGTGTATGACCAGACCTCAATGATCAATAGAATAAAAGGTAAGTAAAGTAAATATAGTAGAGATGTGCGGATTTGCCAGGATTGAAATTTAGCAAATCACGCCGATATTGCAAGAAGATTCAATTCTTAGCAAAGTTGTTTAAAGCAAAATGAAGGTCCATTATTATGCTCTGGGGTCTGCCCAGACTCCACAGCATTATATAGATAAGATGTTAAAGTGTAATACTCACCTCACCGCTCACCCGTCCCGCCGCCCCCACTGTCTGCTTTCTGGCTCTCAATGCCACTTCTTTTCCTCTTCCCACATAATGTCACTGCGCACCATGGCGTCGCAACATACATTACAACAGCACAGCGTTAAGAGAGGCCTAGTCGTGCTGCAAGTTCTAGCCTGGTGTCAAGTGGCTGAAGAGGATATGCGCAACGAGGGATAGGGAAAATAAAAGGCATAAAGGACTAGACGGCATTCTGCGATGGTGGCCCCACAGGTGAGCAGAGAGGTGAGTAGTATTGTTTTTTATTTAACTTTTTAGCTGGCACTCTACAAAGCTGGCTGCCATGAATCAGTGAAATCAAAGAAAAATCTGTCTGGAGAATACAAATTCTTGTAAAATTGTAAAAATTGTAAAAATTCAAGGACAATTCAAGTCAAATTGAATAAGTTTGCTCATCTGTAATCCATGCATATCAATATAATGTGATAATTGTCATTAATTAAAGGTTGGATACTATAACTTTGTAATAAAGATTTTTATATTGTCTACAGCAATGACGTGTAAATGTAAAACACTTTTAGCATACTCTTGAGAGCTGAATTTAAATATTTTTTTCACATATAAAATAAACTAAATACTTGTGAAAAATGATTAAAACTAGAGTTGAGCGAATATGTTCAGAATCGGTTGCCGAATCTGAATTTGCCATATTCATGCCATATTAGTACCCTTTTCGTGCCAAATTTATGTTTGACGATTGATTCCGAATATATTCAGTAATTTCTACTCCCATTGACTCCAATGACGTTCGGCTGCGTTTGGCGAATATTGCAAAAACAATTCTCGCCGCTGATCGCAATTGGAACCAAATTTCAAAAAATGTGTTTATCTCTAAAACCCTAGAAATATTAATGATGACATTTAAACTGCAAAAGTTGCCTCAGCGAGCAGTTTTCATACCATAATGAGTGGAGATCAGGGCATTCTGTGGGTTTTAAAACCAGTCTATTAGGGGGCGGACATATTATTGCAGCCGCACAGGGGTACAAGAGGTGAGGATGCCCAGTTCTACCTCCAAAGCAGGTTGAATTGTGCATTATAATGAGCTATTTGACTTCAAAGGACCCATATATTGTTCTTGCACAGGGCCCACATCTGTCTGGGTCCACCACTGGTATGTTATATGTGTGCCGTCCAAGTATAACACAGATGGCACACTGACCACTTTTATTCAGGAGGCTGTTCAGGTGTGAGTTTTCAATACGGATCAAGTGTTCAAGTGAAAAGTATTGCAGCATACACTAGTCTCTTCCGTATTCTGGAAGAGACTTGCCTATTCAAGTTTATGGGTGTGCTAAAAAAATTGGGTCCCATACACATCATCCACATAGCATCTAATTTTTATGGATATATTCACAATGCTAAAAATAGGAAACTGTATTAGGTCAACGTATATACTTGCGTATAAGCTGAGATTTTCAGCCCATTTTTTAAGGCTGAAAGTTCCCCTCTCGGCTTATACGCGAGTCACATACGCCAGGGGGTCGGCGGGGGAGCGGTGGTGTCAGATCATACTTTTTGATGCATACTTACCCCCCCCCAGTCGCATCTCTGCAGCCCCCCTGCTTCTCCCACGGTCTCAGGCTCCTTCCTTCAGCGGTCACGTGGTACCGCTCAGTAAAGTCATGAATATGCACATATTCATAACTTTAATGAGCGGTACCACGTGACCGCTGTAGGAAGGAATATCTGCCGGAGACCGTGGGAGAAGTGGGGCTGCACAGACTGTGCCACGAGGGGGTGAGTATATGCGATATTCACCTGTCCCCATTCCACAACTGCGCGCCGCTCTGACCTCCTCGTCCTCTGGCTGTGATGTTCAAGTCAGAGGGCGTGATGACGTAGTTAGTGCGCGCTGCACCCTCTGCCTGAACGTCACTGACAGAGGACCCGGAAGACGGAGCGGCACGCAGCGGTGGAGCGAGGACAGGTGAATATCTCAGGTGCCGGGGCCCTGAACCAGCGGTGACACCGGCACCTGGCCCCCATGGCGTGCTGGTGTCCCCGCCTGCTTAGGACACCGGCACCTGGCTCCCAGCGACGGAGGTGAGTATGTCATTTTTTTTTTAATTTGCAGCAGCAGCATATGGGGCATAATCTATGAAGCATCTTATGGGGGCATAATCTATGGAACATCATATGGGGCAAATTCTATGGAGCATCTTATGGGGGTATAATTTATGGAGCCTTTTATGGAGCATCTTATGGGGGCATAATTTATGGAGCATCATATGGGGCATAAAATATATGGAGCATCTTCAGGGGCATAACCTAAGGAGCATCATAAGGGGCATAAAATATATGGAGCAGCATATGAGGCATAATCTATGGAGCATTTTATGGGGCATAAACTATGGAGCATTTTATGGGGCCATAACCTTTATGGAGCAGCATATGGGGTATATTATTCTATGGAGCATCTTATGGGGCCATTATTAACCTTTGTGCAGCATTATATGGGCCGTATTTTGCATGGAGCATCTTATGGGGCCATCATGAACTGTATGGAGCATTATATGGGGCTCCTGATTCAATATGGATATTCAAAAACATTTAACCTACTGAAGTCTCAATTAATTTTACTTTTATTGGTATCTATTTTTATTTTTGAAAATTTACCAGTAGCTGTTGCATTATCCACCCTAGGATTATACGTGAGTCAATAAGTTTTCCCAGTTTTTTGTGGCAAAATTAGGGAGGTCGGCTTATGCTTGGGTCAGCTTATACACGAGTATATACTGTAAGTACATTATAAAATGTAGATGCAGTATGGATGCCATGCAGGCATAAAATATGGGCACATGGATGGTAATACGAATGAAAATTGTCAGAGTTTTTTGGATGAAAATAGGATGATTTTACGTATTCTTGTCTGCACATGGCCGAAGGGAGCAAAAGAAAAAAAGCTTTGAACTAAAATGGAACTGTTGTTTAACCAAACTATTAGATCAGCCCTAACCTATTCAGCTGCTGGTTTCTATGAAACAAAATTGTAATGTATACTTTATTAAATATCAAACCAGTAGGAAAATAAAGAATTAAGGGATTAGCGATAAACTGTCACAGTACAAACAATGAGTATCTATATCTGTATCCAGTTGTCTCCTGTGCTGACATTATTGCTTCCCTGCTGCCTGGGGTGAAAATGAAAATGGGAGTCCTCAATCCCCTGTCTGTTTCTACATATGTACACACACAATAAATATATATTTATACTGTAGGTATGTTTATATACTGTGTGTATATGTCTGGGATTATTTAGTGAATCCTGTTTTGAGCAGGGGGTTGGAACAGATGACCCAGGAGGTCCCTTCCAACTCTACCATTCTATGATATGTTTGAATTTACTGTGTACATACATATACATATACTGTATATATATATTAGGTACGGAAAGTATTCAGACCCCTTTACATTTTTCACTCTTTGTTTCATTGCAGCCATTTGGTAAATTCAAAAAAGTTCATTTTTTCTCATTAATGGACACTCTGAACCCCATCTTGACTTAAAAAAAAACAGAAATGTAGAAATTTTTGCAAATTTATTAAAAAAGAAAAACTGAAATATCACATGGTCATAAGTATTCAAACCCTTTGGTCAGTATTGAGTAGAAGCACCCACAATTCCCAGAAACGCCCAAACCTGCTTTTCGAAGACCCGTTGCGGTTAATTTTGAATTGTCTCCATATTATTTACTTGTGGCTTTATTTCGCCCCTTCAGATGATTTAGCCCAAGTATTTTTCCTCTTTTTTTCTCCTTTTCCCCATGGTAAAACTTCTTTGGGTTTATGGTAAACCCTGCCTCCCTCAGTGCACCCAGTACCGCCTGGACCTTCTACAGTTGACTTCCCCAATCCTGGCAAAAGATCACAATGTCGTCCAGATAAGCTGCAGTGTACTTTTTGTGAGAGGTTAGGATCTGGTCCATGGCCCTCTGGAAGGTAGCTGGGGTTAACTGCAGACCAAATGGCATCCTGGTATACTGAAAGCACCCGTCAGGTCCCGAGAAGTCAGTCTTCTCCTTGGCACTTGGGGACAGGAGAATTTGCCAGTACCCTTTTGTTAGGTCCAGGGTAGTGATATATCTGGCTGACCCTAGCCTCTTAATGAGCTCATCAACCTGAGGCATCGGATATGTGTCAA
>VIAB01011148.1:10948-23997 GCA_009801035.1 Oophaga pumilio
TCTTTAAATGAGAATTTGTGTCCAAACTTTTGGTCTGTACTGTAGCTCAGTTAATTCAAGCTATCTTCTTATATCAGCTACACATACTGCTATGTATAGAAGAAAATGACGTTTAACCCACAGTGCCAGGAATACCTCATGACATATAACCTTGGGGGTAAGGTAAGGCAACAATTCATCTTCAAAGGTAGTATCTACTGCATCTGTATAGTTACATTCCTGAACAACGCCTGTAAAACATTAAAGGCCAAGATTGTAAAAGGGGGAATGCAATTAGCCATATACACCCCAAGCTAGTACCTCCCTTCTAGGTTTGCTCCAAACCCCTTCAGTCTCTACGTCATTGTCCTATTACATCCCCTAAACATCTAGAGTGTTTCTGCCTCTTTGGGAGTATTACCCCTATAAAAGCAAAAGAGACTGTGTGCATCACATTTGCTAGCACATCTGCATCTTGTCCTGAAGAAGAAGCAGAACACTGAAAGAATGAAATTACTTCTCCTCTTTGCCTTGTGCTCTCTGCTGAAATATGCAGGTAACATCAGATTATTGAGGATTACACAAATCAAAAGGGATGCTTATTATTGCTTCTATATTTTCTCATCTTTTTATATTATTAAATTGTTTTCAAATTTTTAAGATTTAGCATGTAAAAGCAATTCTGCTGCATTGATGATATTCAGATTTTTTTCAAAGTTAAATAGGTTTTCTAGAGTCAGCAAAAAATTGTTAATCTTTGCATAACATATAACAAACAACAATTTTACACTATACTTTTTACTTCAGTCATTCAACAAATGCCATTATTGATGATGTCCACAAATGTACAAATGTATTTTGGTCATATATAATGTAGTGTTGTACAGACCGTAACTATTATATCCAGTCAACTGAATGAAATCTTCAAAGCAATCAAGGGCAGTTCATGTCTGAAACGCATCTGAACGTTATCTCAACTACCACCATGAATTTTTGTTCTATGTTTTGAAGCTTTGAAGATTTTATTCAGTTGCCAACACTTGGAATTTTCGCTTTATATTTTACCGTGAGTCAGCGGTTCTCCTTGGATTAGCAACACCATTTTGCAAACGGTCCTGATATTGAACAACATGGTGAGATTTTAAACTTTATTTCTCATTATATGAATGCATATCCAGTCATTCACCGATGTGTCCCAGCACAGGACCAGTGCAGATTTATGGAAACATCAATGAGAACTATTGTTGATTGACAGCAAGCAGTGATCATGAAAAACCATGATGACTTGATACATATTTTGGAAATTTAAATAATTTTTCAATTTAAAATGAATAACCTGTATTTGCTAAAACCTGAATACCCTTTAAAGTGAAGTTTTTCTTGTATGGTAACCAACGATTGTTTAGATGTTGAGTTGCCCAGTGAACTAAAACCAAATATATTAGGAATGAAGTACCTTATAGTGCTGCTTATTGATTGTATATTTTTTTTGAGATTGTGATTTGATGAAAGGCAACCTGTCACATTGTACATCTGTGGACATATTGTACAGAAGAAGAGACGCAGAGCAGATTAATACATAGGTTGTTGGGAAAAAATTGACCATAATCTGGATCTGTAGTCTTCTGATGCTTGAGAGTCCAGTAGTAGGACCTATGTATTAAGTGACAAGTTACTATGTCAGTATGCACAATCATATTGGGAAACATGTCGATCACTAAGTGGGGCTGATCACTGGATTACCAAGCAAGGTAGAAACAGGGATTTAACTAAGTGAAAAATTCAATTTATTCCCTCAAAACTATACATCAATCTGCTCAGCTCATCATGCTCTGTAACATGATGTCTTCGGATAGGACTGCATATAAAGGTTCCACTAATGTTTTGCTTTCAGAACAAGATGTCAATGTTTTTTTATAAGGACAGGTCTGCTTTCAGACTTTGATAAGGACAATATCCAACCTTATGAAAGAAATGTTTATATTACACTTGGTTTACAAAGCAAACTGGAAATGCATTGCAATGAAAGTGTCCATTATCTCATTTTTAGTAGATAAAAAAGATGTATGAGATTAGAAGACCACTACCACTGTTTTCCTGCAATTGTACCACTTTTGCCCATTGGCCCTGTTCAATATTGCTTCTCTAGCCTATTTAGTGCAATGGATACATGGATTACAGTGCCACTGTTTCTAGCAACTGTAATTTTAATAGTTGTGCAAATGGCAGATTACGTGGTAGCGATTGAAATCAAAAGGCAGCTTATGACTTCAATGAATGCTGATAATTATAAAAAAGACCATTGGACATGCTTGTAATATAGAGAACAGTCTTCCCAAAGTCCAGTTTTCCATCAAAACATGCCTTCAGGACTTCCTTAATATTATAGAGGTAATGGAATTATCGCCCGTGCAGTACTACAGGGATCCTGAAAACATGATCTGTTGGTGGCTCTCCAGGACAGGAGTTTGGAGACACTGACAAAGCCTGTTCAAGTCCACAAGAGAAGTTCTCTGTTTTAGCTCTTACAAGCATATGTCCATTGTGCTGTATGAAGTGGTTCTTAACGATCGGGAGGGAGATGACACAGGACCTCGCGCAGAACCTCTTCATCAGGACAGAAACCTGATTCTTGGCTCTTGCTTGCCAACCATCAACCTCTAAAAAGCCATGTAGACCAGAATATTCCTTTTAATAACAGAATTTAGTAAAGATATCAAGACGTGGTTATTAATTTTATTTAAACCAACATTCTCCATTTCTGATCATTAAAATGTCTTCTCTTCTCCTCTTCTTTGCAGATGCACAATGCTATTGTAAGTACTTGATGTGTTGTTTGTTTTATAATTATACATTATTTCTGTAGTGCAGTATTAGCAACATAATTAAAGGCAGTACTATGGTTGTCTTAGTAACAAAGATAGAAGGCGCGATAGAGTAACTTTATATTTGCACACCATAGCAGGCTCGGACTGGCCCACAGGGGAATAAGGGAATCTAATAGTGGACCCCTAAACAGGAGTGGGCCATCTTCATGAGGAATGCTTGGCATGGTACAATTGATGAACTATATGCAGGCAGGCCACCTGCCATGGTATGAACATGTATCTTCAAAACTGTCATAAATGCCTCTGACATTTTCACTTATCAGTTGGATGAGGGTCCACCAATTCTACCTCACCACATCTTCCATATATATTAGTTATAATGTAACTGCATGCATATTTAAATTCAAATGTATGGAGAATGTGCTGGTTGAAAATTTGCAAACAGGCATTAGGTAATATTTGCATGCAGTTGTAGAGTGGGTCCCCAGTATCAGTGTTACTAGTGGGCCCTTGGAGACCCAGTCTGACATTGCACCTTAGTGACATCCAGCTATGGGAGCATAACTGTACTAAATTTGAAATAAGGAAGCTCCTTTTAAAGAGTTTCTGTCATTTTAACTTTTTTTTCCATATATCAACAGTACTACTACTATTAGGGGCCAGGACTTGGTACTGCACATCCGCTTCCTATTCAAATCAATAGGAGGCAGATATACAGTACCCTGTGGTAGCCACTGCAAGTAGACAGAACAGCTCAGCAAATGACTACTACCGCCGCCGCCATGAAAGCAGCTGATCGGGATGCCAAGTGTTGGACCCCGGGTGATCAGACATTGATGTCCTATCCTAAGGATAGGCCATCAAAGTAAAAGAAGTGGACACCCTCTTTAGGTGTTCTACTGTCACAACTCAGTGCTGGATTTACAGTAACACTGCTCATTACTATTGTATAATGTTCCCCATCCTACTACTGCTGATTGTATGTAAGTAAGATAGAAGAGCAGGATGTCCAGACTCCTATGTGTGCTGTGTATTGGAGACATTACAGTAGCTAGTTTCTCCACTCTTGGAAATGAGTTCAGAGAATAATGACAATTAGACATAGAGCCTGCAGAAGGGTAAACCTATTGTGCTAATTGCAGATACAAGAAAAGTAATGGCTGGAAATAGTGATATTACCCACATACAGACTAGCTTCTTCCTAAAAGTCACCTGAAACAAAAGTTGTACAGTAAATATTGTTGAAAATATGCAACTTTATAATATATCTTATCAGAGAACTCTGCTTCTTTCTCTGCCAGAATTGATCATTAATTATTAAAATTCTCAATTCTGAGGTAAAATCTGTATTTAGCGAAGAGACTTTCAGTTACTACTGATATGATTCTATCTAGATAGAAGGGGGAGGAGGAAGGAGGATGAGGGAGGAGCTATGACTGTAGCTCCTCCCTCCTCCAGTCTACACAGCATTGTATCTGTAACAGCTGTCATAAATTTCTCTGATAAGATATATTACAAAGCTGCTTGTTTTCTTGTGTACTATTGATTTATGAAATAAAAATTAAAACGACGGTTGCTCTTTAAGAAAGTAATACAGAATGTAGATGAAAAATAAATATATTCAGGGTTGAACATGCATGAAAAACGTTGTGAAAATGGAACTTTTCCCCTTATGTGTATGACTAGATAAAAGTTGATACTATTTTGCAATGGTTTCTTGTATTAATTGCTGTACCATATAGTGATTGTGGATTATTCTAAAGGTATAACTAAGGGATCATTTAGTCTATGAGGCTGTTCACATGCCCCTGTATTTTTGCAGACAGAGGGGTCTGCACAAAATCAAGGAGACATCAAATATTGATGCGGGTGTCGGATCAAAATTACCAATGTAAGACTATGGGTCTGTGAAATCATGAACTGTCTGATAGGAGAAAGCGCTCTCTTCTTTTTTATTCATACTAGAAATAATGGTGGAATGCTGATTGTGGCACACTGATGAAAATTGGATAAAAAAACTGGTGTAACTTGGACCACGAGAGAAATCACTGGCCAAATCAAGGCCAAATGAGCCCTTAGATAAATAAAAAGAATCCATGATTCACTATATTTTTTAAAATTTTGTACAAAAATCCCTAGTTTGTCATTTTTCTTGTTAATAGGATAAATTGCTTGTATTTAAGAACTCCCACTCCCTTATATGTATGTTACCATTTGAGTTACCCTGTGAATAAAATAGAATATTTTTTTTCTACAGCTGGTACTGATCCTACTCTGTGCAGTGGCTGTGGCGGGTCTTGTACATCTGATAATGGATGCTACTGCAGTGATGGATTAGTTGCATGTGTTCCTGATTCAGGATTGTGCCCAATGGAAGACAACAGCTGTTGTGGTGCGCTCACCAAGTGGTACTGGGATGGTACCAAGCAATGCTGCACAGGCAAGTGGGGATAATTGACACTAATGTTCGTGGCCTTCACAGTTGTAAAAACGTACAAATCAGAAGAGCGATATCATTGCTGACAGTAGAACGTTATTAACCTTTTTATTAATGGTTTTGTCATTGTTTTACAGAAAAAGTAGAGTGCAGTCCAAGCTGTTACAGTGATGAAGTTTGTGACAATGTATCCGCAGTATGCAATTGTAATGCTTCTACATACGCAGGAATTAGTGAGTGTTTGCCATGTTTCCATCTTATAATTAACAGTGAATGCGTTCTCAGGTCACTGAAAGAACATATTCATGTTCTCCTTGTGATATAATATGGTATAAGGTCATCACATTATTACCTAAAGAGCAATGGCCATAGATGGATTTGGAGATTGCTAATACCGATTTCACATACTCATCTCACTTTTTGCAAAACAAAAGATATCACAAGAAATAACTCCTGCGCAGTAATCACACATTTATAAACTAGTCTCGTGGCTTTTAGCATCGGTTTTGTTAGACTCAATCACAACAAAGCAACAATCCTAAAAAGGTGAATGAGATTTGACACAATCACATTTCCTACAGTGTAATATGTGGTTTCCACAGTTTTCTAAAGCAGAATCCAGAATCAGACATGTAATAACTGTTGCAACTATATGATGAGTGATTATACTTCCCGATCTGCAGTTATGCATTACACCACGATATCCCAAACCTGCAACATCTCGGATGTTGGTCCACATTGTACTAAACTGAAATGTCATAAGTCCTACTGTATGGTGAATTCTGCATTTCTCTACAGCTTCACAAGATTTGGCGCCTACGGTGTCCTGTGATGGTGGCGTAATGGTAGTATCTGTCAGCCAATGCAAGCTCCAACAAATTGGTTATGACTACAACAGTTTTCATCTTCTTGATAACTCCTCTGGATGTACATTCACTTATAATGAAGTTATTAAAAATATAAATGAAGCAAGTATTCAAGTAAAAGCAACCATAGGATGGTGTGGGAATATTGCCTTGGTAAGTTATTTTTCTTGTCACAATTTCGTCACATTAATATTTAGCATATTAAAACTTTTTTTATATTCTCATGAGAAATCTTGTGTATGTGTATTGATAGTAATTCATTTAAAATATTACCAACAGCCAAACCGTAGCTTAAATGCCCCATTGCAATGACAGCCTCGCCTCCACTAAATTACCATAAGAAATTACATGTAAATGGAGACTTATGTTTTGTGACCAAGCCTCATAGTCACCTCAAATTGAAAAACAGCTTTTCCATGTATGATGTTTTACAATTGGAGGTGACTGATGGACTGACCTGGTCACATTCTCCTCCATCAGTGGCCATTGTGTGGACTGAAGAGCTTCAGTCTGTGATCACAGCCTCAGTAACAAGTACAGGAGGAGAACCTGTCATACTATTAGTAAATGCCACAAAATGTATTAGTAAATGCCATAAAGTCATATCCACAACACATTGGTTGAAGTAAAGTGGCCAGCTTATAATAACACTAAAATGTGACTGTATAAGCTTTATTTTATTTTTTTCATAAGACAGAGAGTGTACAAGCAGAAGTGGTTACAAGAGGGTACAATTGTCTTTTCTGTGATATTACTTGTGGGAAAAGGAGCATGATAAGAATAAGGTCTCATTCAGACATTCAATTTCTCCACGTTTGAGAAAATTGGACACATTTTTTGGGATTAGACTTTGATCAGAGCTTGATCAGGATGTGGTCCGAGTGTGATTAGTTTTTCTCATACATGAGAAAAATAAAAAAATGTCTTTTTTTCTGACAGTCAGAGAAAATCAGACTTCATTCGGATGTCGTCCGAGTGCGGTTCGATTTTTTAAGAGTCCCATAGAGTTGCATTGCTGATTTTGATTGAAACCTTAGATCAAAATCAAACATGTCTCCGCGATTCTCCGAAAAGTGAATGGTCTGCAAAAAATCATAGAAATGTGAATGACCCCATAGACTACTGCAGGAATGAGTGCTAAGCGTGAATGCCACGGATAGCACTTATACGTAAAAATCAAATGTCTGATTGAGCGCTAAGTCTGTTTTTTGATTAGCGTCATTCTTAATCACAGAATGTTTTTCTTGCAGACAGAAAATATGAGAAAGTAAATTACAATTTGTAAAGCAATAAATACAGTGCATACTGTAAGTAATTGAAAATGTTTTTGTTTTTTTCATGTACATTTAACTTTTCTTATGTTTTCTAAGGAACATAGTTATCTAACTACTCTCCTAACTTATACAGTAACTGGTTGTGCCATCTTACAGAAGCGGCTAGCACCATAGCCTTCTTTATACCTATCCAATCTAGCTTCATTATATAGTATTGATGCTAAAAACCAGAACAAAGCACAGTATATAATCATTTATAAAACTATTGGAAAGATGGGGCAAAAAGGTGTAAACCACATTATTCTGGAAACTGTTTTAAGACTAATTCAAAGGCTGATGAACTCTGTAAAACTACATTTAGAGTCATCATTTCCAAATAAAAAAGGGTTAAAAATGTTAAACTATTTGGACAACTCATCTCCCATTATGTCTAGAACATTTCATGGTAGCATGGTGGCCCTGACTCAAGATCTGTCCAACTTGCTATTACTCAAAGTGAAAGAAAAAAAACGAATGCAAACTCTTTCGATACAGTCCTATTCATCAAGTGCTCTGGAAAAACTGAACAGCGTCAGGTCAGGAGAAGCTTTGTAGAGAAAATTTGTTGGGGACTCTACGCTCTACTACCGCTATGGGACTGTTGCCCGAATAGTGTAACATATGACCCATTTCTCCATCCATAATTTGGAAATAATGACTCTAAATGTAGTTCTGATGCCTATAAAAGTGCCCCTGAGTCATTGAAATAGTTTTATAACTTTTTTACAGGACCAAATGCCTTCAAAGATAAATATTTTCCATATGTTTTCCAATGGTGCATAGATGATATTAGACGTATTTTAAACATACAGTTAGGTCCATATATATTTGGACAGAGACAACATTTATTTAATTTTGGTTCTAGAAATTACCACAATGAATTAAAAAAAAACAATTCAGATGCAGTTGAAGTTCAGACTTTCAGCTTTCATTTGAGGGTATCCACATTAAAATTTGATGAAGGGTTTAGGAGTTTCAGTTCCTTAACATGTGCCACCCTGTTTTTAAAGGGACTAAAAGTAATTGGACAATTGACTCCAAGGCTATTTCATGGACAGGTGTGGGCAATCCCTTCGTTAGGTCATTCTCAATTAAGCAGATAAAAGGGCTGGAGTTGATTTGAGGTGTGGTGTTTGCATTTGGAAGGTTTTGCTGTGAAGGAAACATGCGGTCAAAGGAGCTCTCCATGCAGGTGAAACAAGCCATCCTTAAGCTGCAAAAACAGAAAAAACCCATCCGAGAAATTGCTTCAACATTAGGAGTGGCAAAATCTACAGTTTGGTACATCCTGAGAAAGAAAGAAAGCACTTGTGAACTCATCAATGCAAAAAGACCTGGGCGCCCACGGAAGACAACAGTGGTGGATGATCGCAAAATACTCTCCATGGTGAAGAGAAACCCCTTCACAACAGCCAACCAAGTGAACAACACTCTCCAGGAGGTAGGTGTATCAATATCCAAATCTACCATAAAGAGAAGACTGCATGAAAGTAAATACAGAGGGTTCACTGCATGGTGCAAGCCACTCATAAGCATCAAGAATAAAAAGGCTAGGCTGGACTTTGCTAAAAAACATCTAAAAAAGCCAGCACAGTTCTGGAAGAACATTCTTTGGACAGATGAAACCAAGATCAACCTCTACCAGAATGATGGAAAGAGAAAAGTATGGCGAAGGCGTGGTACAGCTCATGATCCAAAGCATACCACATCATCTGTAAAACACGGCGGAGGCAGTGTGATGGCTTGGGCATGCATGGCTGCCAGTGGCACTGGGTCACTAATGTTTATTGATGATGTGACACAGGACAGAAGCAGCAGAATGAATTCTGAGGTATTCAGAGCCATACTGTGTGCTCAGATCCAGCCAAATGCAGCCAAACTGATTGGTCGTCGTTTCATACTACAGATGGACAATGACCCAAAACATAAAGCCAAAGCAACCCAGGAGTTTATTAAAGCAAAGAAGTGGAATATTCTTGAATGGCCAAGTCAGTCACCTGATCTCAACCCAATTGAGCATGCATTTCACTTGTTAAAGACTAAACTTCAGATAGAAAGGCCCACAAACAAACAGCAACTGAAAACCACCGCAGTGAAGGCCTGGCAGAGCATCAAAAAGGAGGAAACACAGCGTCTGGTGATGTCCATGAGTTCAAGACTTCAGGTAGTCATTGCCAACAAAGGGTTTTCAACCAAGTACTAGAAATGAACATTTTATTTACAATTATTTAATCTGTCCAATTACGTTTGGTCCCTTTAGAAACAGGGTGGCACATGTTATGGAGCTGAAACTCCTAAACCCTTCATCCAATTTTAATGTGGATACCCTCAAATGAAAGCTGAAAGTCTGAACTTCAACTGCATCTGAATTGTTTTGTTTAAAATTCATTGTGGTAATGTCTAGAACCAAAATTAGATAAATGTTGTCTCTGTCCAAATATATATGGACCTAACTGTATACTTCATTCTGAGAATCAATATATAATGAGGCTAAATTGAAAAGGGATATTGATGGCATCCAACCTCTGGGACCCCAAATGCATAGTGAGTGATTGTGCATGCTAGCACATTATGGTCACCTTACAGAAAAGCCACTGTAGGACATAAAACCATCAGTGTGACAAATCCTGAATTGGAGGGCACATCTAAATGGGGTCAATATTTTTTTTTTCAAACCTGTATGATTCTGTTTACATCTTATTATAAAGTTTAATAAAAGCAAATATGAAGATGTTCACATCCATGCAATCATTTCACTTTGCTTTGTTACCCAGATTGATTCATCAAAAATCTATTTTACCAACACTCTCCACATCAGTCCATTTACTGGTCCTCTTATTACCAAAAATCCAATTGTCTTCAACTTCACCTGTATATACAACCTGACTATGCAGACGAGCCTTAACTTCTCTCTAAATCCTACAACAAGGTAAGATGCCTACGGTCATACATTATGAAACTTAGAAAAGAACCCTTCCATTCTAGTATACCAGTGTCATATATTCCCACTTGATAATGTGATATTTCTGCCCAATACACAATCTACAAATAAACTTCCAAAGAACAGAAGGAGGAGACTGAGATAACTGGTTACAGTGACCTAATTAAAGCGTTCGTTCTTTATACCCTGACAAGTGACTGGTATATACATTGTGTGATGATCATCGAATAATTGCTAGTCCGATTTCTAATAGGTTCCATTGGTGCTAGAATAAAGAACAAAGAGCTAGATCAAATCCTCTCTACAAATAGATGTAAATCTGCACCCAAACCTAATCTGAAACACAATATAAAGGCCTCCTAAGTAATGTTAGGGCAGTCTTCCCTATCAGTCTGATTACCTGTTTAGGATGTGTTCACACAACGTGCAGGTTCCGCTGAGTTTTTATAAGCAAAACTGTTTCAGGAAATCGCTGGTGGTGTTTTTCCTAAAGTGCTGGCGACTTTGTGATAGTTTTTTGTTGCTTTTCTCTCCCTTTTACACAGTAGTGGAGAGCAGTTTCCTAGCAAAAAATGAGCATGTTACTTCTTTTACCACTCCACGGTTTCTGAACCCTAAAGCGATTAAAAGAAGTGATGAAAGACTAAGCATGAGCACTGCAATGTCATTTTTACATTACTCAGCACTATGTACATTTTTAGTGACAGTTTTGTAGTGCTTTTTCAGGAGGTGATCCAGGCAAAATCTGCCTGACAAGGACTTTGATGGAAATTTAACCTTTGAGAAAATTGACACCTTTCTTACTGACAGGAAATTATGGGTAAAAAAAGAAAGGAAAGAGACAAGAGCACATAGGGTGACATTGAAAGTTACAGATGAGGAGGGAGCTATGGATTTGCTCACCTGAATAGGTTGTGATTGTCACAACTCCAATAATTGCCATAAATATTACAATCTCATTTTCTACTAAAGGAATTTATGGGTAAATTATGCATTGGAACACATAAAATACAAGCCCTAATTCACGCCTCAGTTTTTATTTCCTCTTGACTTGAATTTGTAACACTTAGATTCACTACAGAAAATGATGGTTGGTAGATCTCATATAGTGGATTACTTTTGGCTGCCTACAGTGATAATGATGAGCCTTGTTTTTGTTTTCATAGTACAGTGGTTATACCATCACCAGGAGCTGGGCTTGGATACTTCACAGTCACTATGGCTGTATATTCAGATTCAGAATTCACTGTTCCAATAGAGGAAGACCAAGAGATAGATGTTGGATCAAGAATCTACGTGGGACTCTTCTCTGAAGATTTGGATGCAGATTCATTTTCTCTAAGAATAGTGATTTGTTATGCTACCCCTAGCCAGGACCTAAGTAGCCCCACTGTTCAGCTTATAAGCGGAGGGTAAGTCCGATACTCAACATTTCTTCATTCACATAACAAGTCTATAGAGCTGCCCTGTTGCACATTGGTGTACTGACAGTGAAAGGTTTGTCTGGGCGTACCATAACAAGATGCCTGTGCACTGCTCCACTGACACTAAATCATACAGTATGTATGAGAAATCAGATTAATGTATTCCATAGACTATAAATAACATTTTCTGTATTTCCAGCTGTGCTGCAAATAGTGATGTTGTGACCAATGTCATACAGAATGGAAATGGTTCTGAGGCTCGATTCCAAACAAGTGCATTTCTCTTTGCAAATTATCCTGAAGTCTATATATTCTGTGTTGTGGAGATTTGTAACAAATCAAGCAATTGTCAAGCGGTAAGTAAATGGACTTTTAATAATAATAAAGCATACCTGCCATGATGAATGTGCGACCCTATTTGTGGGCTCCATGAGATGGAGCAGTGGGAGCTGAACAGATTTATGTATGGTTTTGTAACCAACGTTTCATGATAATTTGAAAAAGAATTCTGACGTACAATAGACATAATAGAATTATGGTTGACGGCCTTCCTACATAAGTGTCACTTACTGAGTAGGACTTCTTCTGTTCTCATAAGCCAAGAGCTACTTGGAGATGAGACAATATGTTCATTGGTGATTGACAACCTTTTCCTCACTCGTTATTACATACAGTGACTATAATGCTTCACCAGAAACCTGCCGATTAGTTCATCATTCCAGAGTTTTTTCCACAAATCAGTTAATATTGTCACCTAAAACAATCTTAGTGAATCTGACCCTTTTCTTTTCTGCCCGCAGTGTACCTCTGGCCGTTCAGGAAAAGCTGCTGCCTCTGGAGTGGGTTTAACACTGAGTTTCCAGGGTAAATCTGATTTTTAAAGTACTATGGACTGACTGATATTTCCATAAAGAGCTGTGAACTTCGGGAGTATGATGGCCGATTTATCTTTATTTTTCTTATATTTCTCTATCATGTTCCACAGCGCTTTACTGAATCTTCATCACTGTCCCTCCAATTGGGGCCCACAATCTAGATTCCCTATCTGTATGTCTTTACTGTATAGGAGGAAACTCACACAAACACGAGGAGAACGTTGATCCCAGGACTCTAGTGCTGCAAAGGAACAGGGCTAACCACTGAGCCACCATACTTTCCTAAATAGCCATATTTGTGGTTATGCCGTTAATACAGCATTGTGCATCAACTTTTCTCTGAATGTACAGTTATATGAAAAAGTTTGGGCACCCCTACTAATCTT
>VIAB01011148.1:26298-37265 GCA_009801035.1 Oophaga pumilio
AAAACCAAAGGAAAAAACAATGTGTGCATATGCCCTAATGAAAAATAAATAAGTAAAAAAGCAAGTGCATTAAATAATTAATATAAGGTAGTAAACACTGTTTTGATCAAAAAAGTATAAAGCTGTCCCATATATATTTTTCTAAAATTGGCGAATGCTTTAAATAAAAATAAAATTAAAATGCGAGAATTGCAGTTTTTTGGTCACCTCACCACCCCCAAAATTGGAAGAAAATGTAACAAAATGTTATATGTACCCCAAAATGTATTTATTAATGTTACTCACTTATATATATATTCCTTATCAGTATGCTTTTGGAGTGTTGGAGGAAACCCACTGGGAGAATATAGTAAAATAAATAAATAAATATATATGGCTATACTAATAGAAAAATGAAGGCTCTTGGAAGATGAGGATGAAAAAAATTAAAGTGAAAAAAAAAATTCCTATTGCAGGAAGGGATTAAACCATTCCACATTAAATGAGTATGAGTTACAAAGATTAATTGAATAAAGAACACAGTGCATGTTATAGAGTATGGTAGTTCTACTACAATGGAGGAAGACTCTTTAGAGAAAGGTTTCATATTTCCTTATATGTCAATCACGCTATGCAGTTACATTACATTACATTTTTGAGAAATGTATTGAGCCAAAGATAAACTTCATCTCCTCTTTACTGTAAACTCTATAGTCCCAAATTAAAGGCATTTTCCCTTAGACAGTTCCTTTTTATAAGATGGTTCTTGTCACATGACATTGATTGCTTGGACCCCCAGCAATAAGCTGTAATCTGCTCAGGAGCTTGACAGCAATCGTTTAGGTCCCTATGATGCCCCTACAGGGAACATGAAGCCTTACACTGAACTATTCTACCAATGGGCTCTCATTGTAAAGACGTGCTTGGTCTTTTAGAGAGCAAGAGAGAGAAAGTAACTTCTTTTAATATCTTTATTAATGCAGAATGCTTTAAAGGGAATCTGACACCAGGTTTTTGCTAGCCTATCTGAGAGAAGCATAATGTAGGGGTAGAGACCCTGATTCCAGTAATGTATTACTTACTGATCTGCATGCTGTCATTTTGCTAATCTCATTGTTTTCTCTGCTGTAGATCTATCAGTTCCCTGAATGCTGATCCCTGTATAACCCCGCCCACACCACTGATTGGCAGCTTTCTGCCTAGTGTACATAGAAAGCTGCCAATCAGTAGTGAGGGCGGGGTATATATGGCTCATGAATATGGAGGACTACATGGCAGCGGGTTTACTAGTCCTCTAGTGAAAATCTCCTGCTGATAAACAGTAATTTTATCAAAACCCCACTTTGCAGCCCTGTAAATTACACATTGCAGGAATCATGGTCTTTGTCTCAACTTTATGCTACTCTCAGATTAGATGGCAAAAACCTAAGATTCCCTTTAATAAACTATTTGAACATTTCTTTTTATACTGGACAGCCCCATTAACTAAGATATCATCTCATCCGGCCTCCACTATTTGCTTTCCTCCAACCGTCTTCTATAACAAAACTATCCTTCCTCATCCACTAGACAAGTCCCTATTATAGTTTTCCTTTCCATCCAACAATATTCCAGCCATTAAAGAGAATGTTTTAAAGGTTGCTGGCTTTTATAAGAAGCTTTGGTCCCTTATATCGTACGATATATTTTCCCCATGCTTATATCGTATGTCGGCACTTTGATCTTTTCGATCCTGTAGATGTATTATGTAACATAAAGTGGAACTGAACTATGTGATCTTGATTATGCCAGAATATCTGATATTATATTGATAGCATTTAGCATTTCTGGTATACAATATTTGATTTTTCTCTGATTTCTTTTGCAGATAACAGTTTTGATTATAGCTCTGGACATCACACAGGTAAGAGCATCCCTATCACACAGGAGGCATAACCCAGCTTATTACATGTGTTACTCTCCGTAACTATAACCATGCCCAGCACAAATTGCCTGACCATCTAACACTGGATAGTCAGCCATACTTTCTTCTAGTTGGATATTGTATATGGTCGATAGACCCAACACATGTCAAGATTAACTTAGGTGTGCACTTTTAAGAAGTGAAATCATGGCACAGATTTTACATGTAAAGATTTTTTTTGCCGGCACTGTATATGTTCGGAAATGCTAATAAGCTCCCAGATGTAGTGGACACTTAGTTTAAAAAGCAAAACTAGTGAACGGACCTGGGGTTTGGATACTAAAGGGAGGAATAAGCAATGCAAGTATGGCCATATAGTTACCATAACACGATTATTGACAAGTGATCATAACAAATGTACAGCATTCATATACCATGATATGAAATAATTCCTTGTGTGTCTCTTTCTTTGTAGTGGCATCTTGGACTATGTTGGCCGCCTCCCTGCTTGGACTGTTTGTGAAGTTCTTCTAACAAACTTCCAAAGACTCTTCTGGAAACCATAAAACCGGACTAGATCATGGGTATTACTTGTAATTAAGGCTTGTTTTTCTTTTGGGACTATAGTTAAGTTATTTTTCTTCTTAACCCATACATATTTGTCTGATAGGGAATGGTAACCATAAAAGGGATAATGTTCGGTAATAATACAATCATTGCACCCTTCGTGTAATAGCATATCACGCTAAAAAATACTTAATCCCTGAATGCTCTAACATATCCCCGTCTGTTTTCTGTGCTACTCAAATCAAAAACACAAAGTTGTGTATTTATCCTCTGACTGTATAAAATAAATGTATTTGTAGTATATCATGTTTTGTGTCTGTCGTCAATTATTAAGTTAGTAAAAATTAGTCTGGTTCTGGAGAAAGCAAGTCTTTTGGTCTAACATAATAAAACTCGCCTCACTAATCCCCTACTCATTCCTTTCCAACTTTGCCTGGTATTTACGCAGGAATGGGAGCTACATGCGATTAGTGAGGTAGGTATAATTTTCTTTATCTTGTTTTTATCCCTTTCTGGTGGTATGATACGGTCACTACAAAAAACTTATCAAAGTAAATGGTTAACTTGATTACTCAGTTCAAGACTGTCATGAAGTCTTGAATACATTACGATTTGACAGCTGAAAAAGAGAATACTATTAAAGTCTTAAAATCACTGTAGTTTGGTCAATGCTATGTTAGTCGGTGGTTACACTCTACTTTAGCTTTTCAATTGGAATCAGACTTTTGAAAGTTAAAAGAGTTAGACTGTTCACCAGTAGGTCATGTGTGTATCCCCCAAGCACATATCTTCAAGACCATAGGTGCTATAAGTCTGCTCGCCTACCCTCTCTGATGGTCACATTCTAACTAGTAGGTCTATAAAGACTTTTCAAAAGTTGTGTGACTTTCTTTTTTCTATCTAAATTCTTTTTATTATAGTTTTATAAGTCGGTTACAGCAAGTATTGAATAAAAGAACAATTGGACAATCATAGATACATATCGTACATCGTTCAGCAAATCAGGCTTACAACTATGAAAGATAAACGCGATAACCTGAAGGGGAAGGTTATCATATGTAAATAACAATGTTTCACAAGTAATTCAAACAGGGGCGTAAAGATAAGATAGGCAGGGGTGGGGAACGGGGGAAGAGAGTCTAGTTCTTTATTGAAGATTCAATGCTAGAATGTGGCTGGAGATGATGGAGTACCTATCAGAAAGGATGGACCATGGGTGGATAAGTTGTGTGACTTTCTAATGGCATCACATATACCAGATGGTAGAATACTAGAATTGTGGAATAGTAGAATTCCCACCTTCCTTTACATATATATTAACTGTTGCTAAAATTAATAGTACGCGATGAGTGAGAGTAAATCTAGTCAAATGTGTAAAGAAGAATTAATATTAGTTAATATAGGAAAGATGTGTATCTTCGTACCGTGTTAGCCAGTAGATAGAAAAATATTTAGACTTGAGAGTCCTCAGTGGTTGATACCTTTTAATGGCTAACTGAAAAGATGGTAACAAATTGCAAGCTTTCGAGACTACTCAGGTCTCTTCATCAGGCTAGACTAATACAAAATCTGAAGAATCACATATTTATATACACAACAGGACACAGGAATAATGCAATAGGTAAGACAAGTGACGTGAAGCAGAACTGTCATTATGGCAGAGGCTATGAACTGTTCCAATATTTATGTTCATCCCTCTGCCATAATGACAGTTCTGCTTCACGTCACTTGTCTTACCTATTGCATTATTCCTGTGTCCTGTTGTGTATAAATATGTGATTCTTCAGATTTTGTGTTAGTCTAGCCTGATGAAGAGACCTGAGTAGTCTCGAAAGCTTGCAATTTGTTACCATCTTTTCAGTTAGCCATTAAAAGGTATCAACCACTGAGGACTCTCAAGTCTAAATATTTTTCTATTAGTTAATAGTGTGTTACTCGTGTTCCCAAATGGCTGAAAGCATTGACTTATATCCCAGAGAGACTAAGATCAAGGACAAAAATTGTAATATATGGCTCTGTGACTGGTGTCCATGCAAATATTTAATAATGTTACTAATCACATAACCCGTACGGAAAAAAAAATAAAATAATAATAATCTCTGTGCCTTATTAAAAAGGAGTAATAATCACAGAAGAGATGCCTCCAGTTCATATTATACATTTTGTTCCAACCACACAGTGACCTTATGACACAACATCAAATGTGCACCTACAGAGCTACTACCAGCCACATCTGATCTCCACTCTTAGGGACAAATTAGATGAATCATAGTTAATTATCAATGCCAGTTATATAAAATAAATTAGCATATTTGGTTTAAATTCACTTCCCAAAATCTTTGAAGCACTATGGCCCTATGGCCTTGGCACTATGGCCAACACATAACAAGGAACCACTATGCAAGCCTGGAACCCGTTGTCTAGAAGTTCGGATCAGACTACTGGGGGAAGTTGGGTCATCTGTAAAATATTATTGATACATGTAAATCATAAATCTGTGTATTCTGTTAAAAAATAAGCAAAACTGTAATAACCCAAACATGAGACGTAACAAAAATATTCCATTTCTCCACATTGTAAAAAGAAAACCTATAATTTGAGAGACTGAACAATGATCTTGCCTATTTCTGTGGTAGTGTAAGGGAAGGGACGTAGGTAGGAGGATTTTTCTAAAGTGAATCTCTCCACAAATCTATGATGATTCCGAAATGAAACCAACATTTGTTACATGCAGATTTGACTCCGGTTGGTGGTCTGCACTCAGAGCCAACATTGAGGGGTCAAATCCGAATGAAAATCCCTGACTCTTCTGCAATGTAAAGAGCATTGGAACATTCACACAATGGTCGTTCTTCATCATGGAGCTTTTGTGCTACCTGTGAGGAGATGTTTGACTATAGGACTGTAAAGAAATGGCACACATGAATTAAAAAGTATTCCAGATTCAGCAAATAGATAGTTTTTTTTTCATACAATGAGACGTCTATTGGAAAATTATATAAAATTACATTGTATGGAAAAAATGTGTTTCAAGTGGAACCCCCATTCATGGCCATTTAAGAATTGTAGGGAAGAAATCAGAGTCTCTTTGGAGTTTTCAGTTTTCCTAGGCTGTAGTACTGACATTTAGAAATGTTTCTAAACGAGAATACACCATTATCGAAGCTGTGAATTGAGCAAGTCACATTTGGAGGTAACATAGAGCCCCATAAACTTCTATAGGGGCCGAATTACTCATTATTGGATGAGAGCTGAAGTGAAAGAAATCTTTCCTATGACAAAGATTTGTATGAGGCAAGTGTCTGCAGGGCAGGGAAGAGCCAGCCTGTCACAGAAAACATCGGTGGTATACGCACATCGTCACATTCTTCGGTGTGCATTCCTCAGATATTAGAATAATTGCAACGAGACTAGCAAGTTGGTTACTAAGCACAGGGAAGAAAGAGTTAAATGTTTGTGTGTCTTCCTTCTAATTGATGAGCTCTGCCAATCCTTAGGTTATTGTGAAATTGAAATAATTTCAGGCTCCTATTACATTGACTCCTTCTTGCTCAGCCCTCTCCCCCTTTACCACTATATAAGTAAGGCTTCGAAGGGAACATTACAGCAGACCCTAGCTAGAATTGTCATTTTGTTCAAGGGCGCAAAGATGAATTTAATCTACATCGTTGTTCTGGTGGCTGCTCTGAAATATGCTGGTAAGATATTTATATTTTCTATGCACATGCTTTAACACTCAATATAAAGTGTGAACTCTAGATATTCATATGGAATAATAGGTCGTGTTTTGTGGGATGAGGGACGTTATTGAATAGTCAGATGCTAGGCTGTCATTAGCTAAGATAGTTTTATCTTGACATATTTGCTTCGTATGCTCATTTTCAATTGGGGCAGGAGCACTAAATTACCACAGAAGAATTAAATCTAAAGTATACTTAACACTTTAAGGACCAGGCAATTTTTCTTATTTTTTTTCTATTGTATATACCCTTATTCCAAGAGCAATAACTTATTTATTTTTTCCGTCAACAAAACCATATGTAGTCTATTGTGTGGAACTAGTTGTAGCTTTGAATGACACCAATTATTTCATCATACAATGTACTAAAAACTAAAAGTGTGATGAAATGCAATTCTACTGTTGTTTTTGGGTTTTATTTTTACCGAGTTCATTGCATGGTAAAAATTATCTGTCAATGTGATTCTTTAAGTCAGTACAATTATAGCAATACCAAACTTGCATTATTTTTTTTAAGTGGTGAACAAAAAAAACAGGAGTTTCTAAAGAAAAAAAATGGTCATTTTCACCAGCAATTGCTCCAAATGCTGCTGTCAGAGATTGACAGTGGCATCTAAATGGTTTACAGTAAAGTCAAAGCTCAGCTCAAACCACTGTTGTTAGAGACAGATTGTCATGGGTGTATCGCCACGAAGATCGTCGCGATTACACACTCTGACTTCTCACAGCTGAATTGCTGTTACTTTGTGTTTGGTAGTGAGGGAGTTAATTTTACCTAGCTCTTTGCTAAGACTAGGTCCAGCCTCGCCCGGCTGCTTTTGATTATGAACTAATTAGCTTCCTTTATATACCTGCCAGTCTGCTTGTTAGATGCCGGTGATAGCATTCATGTAGTCTAGCAGACTGGATCGGTTCTGAGAATACTTAAGCTAAGAGCTCCTTAGTTGTTTTTCCTCTTACTGCTTATAGTTTATCTCTGAGACCTTATGTGTTCCTTCTGTGTGTAAGTGTTGTATGTAAGTCTTTATTTACTTTATTCCTTGTCTTTCTTGTGTGTCTTTACTGTTCATTAACCGTTACCTGTTCATTCCCTTTGGTGGTAATCAGGGTCCTTCTAAGGACTAGATTACAGTTGTCAGGGATTGATAGGAGACAGGGTTTACGCTGGTGGCCTGGACCTCTGTACCTTTAACAGTACCTCCAGGTAGAGGGACTAGTCAGGACCCCAGTTTAGGGTCAGCATAGACCACGGTCCACCTCTAGCCGGAGACAGCGTAAAACGGATTCCGTATTGACCCACTGGATATTCTGTCAGGTAATTCTATGTTATCATATATCTATGCATATGTTATATAGAATGTTGTCCCTTTTGATATAGATTACTGACATTATATATATATATCTGCTATACAGCGTGACACAGATGTCGGCTATATAACTACATGAGAACTCTGCTCTGTCAGTGGGCCGTCAGATACTGCCCCATATTTACCATTCACTAATGACGGGTCAGCAGTTGTTAAGCGCCTGACAATCTACAGTATCTATCTATGGCTCCTCTGCTTTGCTTTGTATTCTACTAAAACATGAAATCTGACCTTTTTTTTCTTGTTTGCTGACTCTCAGATGGGGGTCCCATTAGCGTATGGCATCCGATGATTCTCTCATGTGAGAGTATGGGATGTGATATGCTAATGACGCTCGTCTGCTGCTCTGCTGCGAGTGTGAGCTGAGTGTCAGTGCTCTGTGCGCCGATGCTCTTGCATGCCGAATCGGCATGAGAAAAAAATCGCATATGTGAGCTGCCCTATAGTTTAACATTGGGTTGAGTGCAATCCGATTTTTTATCGCAAGTGAGAATGAGCCCTTAGGCCGGGGTCACACTTACGAGTACAATGTGAGAAACTCGCGAGAGTCTCTTGCCTCAATACCCGACACTGCCGCCGGCACTCGGGACCGGAGTGTGCGGCTGCATGTATTTCTATGCAGCTGAACGCTTCAGTCCTGAGTGCCGGCGGCAGTGCCGAGTATTGAGGCGAGAGACTCGCGCAAGTTTCTCACATTGTACTCGCAAGTGTGACTTCGGCCTTAGACTGTAAATACACTGAAATATAATTGTGAATGAGGGTTCTTAAAAATGTTCATTTCAGATGTTCAGATTTCAGAAGAAATGATCCTTAGTGCAGCACAAAAAAAAAATCATCATTCTCGTGTCACAACAATCCTCAGCTTTTACACTGGATATATTTTGACATGAGAGCCTGTGTGGCAGGGAGATGCAACTTTTTTTTCTGATTTTTGCTACCTTTATAATCTTTTTGGTTTGTGCATATTGCATTTCATAAATGGGTTTATATTGGAAGCCATTCCTTAATGGAGTGATGCGATTTGTTGTGTCACATGCAGGCTGCAGCCAATCAGCAGATGGTTTTTGGCTGCTGCTCATCAATATTCCATCAGGGTGGACGTCTGCTCTGATGAAATAGTAAAAGCTGCAGCCGATCAGCGATCACTCATTGGCTGCAGCCTGCATGTGACACGCCGTCGACATGGTCGAGATGGCGCAGCTGCGTGAGGGCAGTACAGATTGTATCTATTATAAAAGGGGTCCTCAATTGATTAAGCAGGGTTTGTCCATTAGTGGACAACTAGGTGGTAAAACGTTAAATAAAATGTAAATATGTGTCATTGTTATTGTTACATTAGCTCTAATAATAGTAACCCCGTATTATTTCTTTGTCTCTCTCTCTTAGAAGCTGGATGCTACGGTGAGTATACTTATATGACCTTTCATTCTGAATTTGATAACATTTTTCTATAACAAACATTCTCACTTTACTGGGAAGCAGACTAGATTACATTAGCTAATTATTGCTTATAGAGTACTTATAGAAAGCTTAGATAGTACTTGTAGAAATCCCACTGCGTATTACATACTATTCAGTGTTGCTCTCGATTTATTCAGGACAGAACACGAGTTTTTCCTGCCTCAGTTTTAGATTCACATTGTTCCTTGTTGGCTGTGAATATTATGCAATGTTGTAAAAAGGCACACAGCTTAACAATCATGAACAATGTTTTTACTCTGAATAAAATACCACTAAAAGATGGTTTTGCCATATTCATACTATAAAATAGCTCTCTTTTTTCAAGGAAGCAGCATAATTAAAGTGTGGGAGGTGATGGTGGGGCACGTGCCCGTGGTGCTCAGTGCCTGTTGGAGTGCATAGTGTCTTTATCTTGCTCAGAGTGCTTAGACATAGGGTAGCTGCAGTGAATTCTTGAACATTTACCATTTTAAGATACAACAAATTGTTGATACCATAGTCACCCAAATGCTTCTCGTCTTCTTATCATATGCAGATAAATTGTTTTATTACACTCACATTTGTATAGTAAAGATTAAAGAGTTACTATCATTTTTATTTTATAAATCAACAGTAGACCCGAAAATGAGCATCTTTGTAATATATCTTATCAGAGAAATTTGCTTCTTTCTCCTCCTGGACTGATCATTCAGTCTCAAAATTTTCACTTCTTGGATAAAATATGTCTTCAATGAAGACAGATTTTTGCATTACTGAGATATGAGATGACAGTGGCTACTGATGAGATTCTATATAAATTGGAGGAGGAACGATATCAGCCTCTTGCTCTTTTTCCGCCTTACCACCTCCCAATGTACATAGAAGCTTACCAGTAGCAACTTCTATCTCCTATCGCGGTAATTTTACCAGTGATTTGAGAATTTTGAAAATTAAATTTCAGCCATGGGAGAGAAAAAAGCAAATTTCTTTGTATACAAAGTTCCTTATTTTCACGTGTACTATTGATTCAGGAAATAAAAATTAAAACAACGGTTACTCCTTAAATATGATGCTAAATATTTTGTTCCTGCCTTAACAGATGGTCCTATTGAAGCTTGTAATACCTGTGGTGGATCCTGTGAAACTGGTCCATGTTTCTGCGTAAATGCAATAGACTCTTGTGTCCCCACAACAGAAAATGTCTGCCTTTCACAAACCAATGACTGCTGCCCCCCTGATTATTACTATGACATAAATTCTACCTGCTGCACAAGTAAGTAAAACAGGCCCTGTTGCATCTGTATTTCTCAAAATAATCTACTTCAAAATAATCTGCTTAAGGCCGGGGTCAGACATGCGAGAAACTAGCATGAGTCTCGCATGTCAACACTCGACACTGCTGCCCGAACTCGGACCAGAGCGTGTGGCTGCATAGAAATACATGCAGCCGCACGCTCCGGTCCGAGTGCAAGCGGCAGTGCCGGGTATTGACATGCGAGACTCGTGCGAGTTTCTTGCGTGTCTGACCCCAGCCTAAGTCAAAGTCTAGTTTTATCTGAGCCTTTCTTTTTTTGTGAAGGCTTGTGTACATTTCTTTTTGTTTTTAATTTCAGATATAAGTTTCTGTAATCCATCATGCTCTGACGATGAAATATGCAAATCAGGAGAATGTCTGTGTAATGACACATTTTACAAAAACAAAAGTAAGTGCAGTATGTGTTCTATAATTATTGTTAGACAAGCATTTATTTTAATGTTACGCTGTGTTATGTATATGCATACTGTATATAGTGTACTAGCTATGAACCCGTTCTATGCCCGGGTGGCAAGCATTTTTATAGGTATATGGTCTCCCATCCTGGTATGTGCTGCCCCCTCCTATCCTGGTATGCATGGCACCCCTCATTCCTATCCTTGTATGCATGGTACCGCTCATCCCTATCCTGGTATTCATGGTTCCCTCACCCCCCAA
>VIAB01011151.1:33538-46252 GCA_009801035.1 Oophaga pumilio
GCTGAAGCTGACAGCTGAGGGTTGCAGCCCACAGCTGTCAGTTTGCCTGGCTGGTTATCAAAAATAGAGGGGAACCCACACCAATTTTTTTTTATTTATTAATAGAGCAGGCACTAGCTGATGAATTTTCCCATCAGCCGCCATCTGCTCTCGCTGTTAAAAGTTGAATACAACTCTCAACATTCTCCCCTGCTAGCCTTGACCACAAGGATAGCAGGGGACAATGTGAGTTGTCTTAGCACCCGGCAAAGGGAAAACAACGCGAATGATACTGTGGTTTCCCAGTCTCCAGCACATGCCTCACTAATGACACACGGATATCATCCATGTGCACGTGTGCGGTGTGTTTTGCGGCCTTCGCTGCTGTTAAAAAACGGACATGTCAGCTTGTTTTGCCCACGGACACACGGACCGTGAAAACACACTGACGTGAATGGGTTTATGTGTGTAAGTGTCTCCACTATGTGTGAAAGCTGTCACCACACATACTGGACACACTGACATCTCAAGGAGGCCTAAAACTGTACAGAAAAAAATCAGCTATGCTATTATAATAGCCTAAACAAATAATCGGACCTTTAATAATATATATAGGAAGGTAAGTACTTTTCGTGGAAAATGGACTGCAAATAGTTTCTGTAAGCTAATTTTACTAAAATTACAGAGATGAGTAACTCATTTCTTGCTGCCATGGTCTGTCGTCCATTCTGGTCCTCTATGGCATCTCTTCAGTTCTGTTGTTTACTAGGCCTCTCGACATCATAAGGCATTTAATCCTCTAATTCAGAGGTCTCAAACTGCACTCCTCAAGGGCTGCAAACAGGTCATGATTTCAGGATTTCCTTGTATTGCACAGGTGATATTTAATCACCTGCACAGATAATGATTCCAGCACCTGGTGCAATGCTAAGGAAATCGTGAAAATACGCATGGTTTGCGGCCCTCGAGGAATGCAGTTTGAGACCCCTGCTCTAACTGATTATTTATCTGCTCTTATATAAAAGCAGGGAATTAAAACTTAAAGGGAATCTGTCAGTCAGATTAACCCTCCTAAACCATCTACATGAGCATGTAGATCATAAGAAGCTGAATAAATGATGCATTGAGATTTGTGATCCGATATCTTATTCCAGAGAAATTCATGTTTTTTCATAATATGTAGATGTTCAGATCTCTGGGCCGGACGTAGATCACCCTAAGGATCCGCCTCCAGAGATTATTGTAAACGACAGGGGTCGTTACCAGTGTGAGACATGTAGATTAAAAGAGCGGACTGTCAGTCATTACATGTCTCACACTGCTAATGCCCCCTGTCATTTATAATAAGCTCTGGAGACGGATCCTCAGGGAGATCTATGTCCTGCCCAGAGATCTGAACAGCTCATTTACATATCAGAAAAACGTGGATTTCTGTGGAATAAGACATCAGATCACAGATATCAAGGTGTCATGTTCTTCAGCTTCCTATGACCTGCGTGCCTCTATAGACGGCTCAGGAGGGACAATCCTACTGATGGACTCCCTTTAAAGTCAGAAAAAGTGGAGGAAGGAGATGTTTTTCAACAGACTGTAATAAAGTGGAAGAAGGCTCTTTTCCTGATATTGTGTGGGGCCAAGCAAGCACAAGATGCACCCAGGTTGTCAGGTTGGATGCAGTGTACAAAACTAAAGACTGGCTGCCATAGATGACCAGGCTAGATGCTGGACCAGAGCACAGCACATCCAATTGCTCATTTCTAAAAGTGTACCTATTTCTTAGATCAACTTTTAGTTGTTTTTTTTTATTTTTAATGTCACAACAATCTATGTTAAAAATAGTCCATAAATCGTGCAGTTTTCCCTCTGGCCACTTCCTGTTCACAGTAGTAACCTCTCAGATCTATACATAAAGCTATAGACAGATAGCACTGGATCAGAAACTGATGAAAGGCGAGGAAGACATCAAGGGTGGACATACTGTAGCATGGGAATATTCTTTTATGGAGTCCAGTGCAGCCATAACCTCACATCATA
The DNA here is from genome assembly GCA_009801035.1 of Oophaga pumilio. NCBI lineage: Eukaryota > Metazoa > Chordata > Amphibia > Anura > Dendrobatidae > Oophaga > Oophaga pumilio. Next base: position 35,552 of record VIAB01011151.1, read on the forward strand.
GAAAAATATATACTAGCCATCAAAAATACAGTCAATTTCATTTACCAATCTTCCAGAGCTGTTTCGCTGAGGTCTACCCTGCCCAATTCTTCTTCACACTCACCCACCCCACAACTATGGCATATTATCTTGTATCACATTTCAATCTTTCATTGGCAAGTTTGCTTACCTGTAAAAGTGTCACCTGATACCAAATCCGGCTGGGAAGCATGAAAGACTCCCTCATTACAATATTTCTGGAACTCGATAATGTCAGGAAATGAGCTGGCTCCGAATCCCATAGTGACAACGGGAGATAATCTTTGTTCAGAAGAAGATGATGGTATTTGACTTGGAGGTGGTGGACTAGCAACTGGCAAATGTATCCCACAAGGTTTTTTTGGAATAGGTGGTGGGACCTTTACTCTTTTTTTATCCACATATGTCAAGCTATGAAGAGATATTCTTTCTGAAAATAGTTTCCCCTTGATGAATTCATCTTCATCTGCACTGTTCTGTGAGAAACTTCTAATTTCTGCTCTTTGAAAGTAACTTTCTGGAGGTGGGGATGGGTCTAAAGAAGGTGGTGTTTCCACACGAGTTTCATTATCATAATTCTTTCTAGGACGCATTGTTCCAATCACCATGTAAGCATCTTGTGGAGATACCTGATCTCTAAGATATTTTCCAGGTGAAGATGGAGACATCATAGGTGATTCTGGAGTCACATTTCGGTAGGAAAGGCTATTAGGTCTTCTTGACATTGGAGGTTTTTCGGCAACTGGTGGCTTTGCCTTTTTTTCTGGCAAAGGAAAAGCCTCATCTGTCAATTCATCAATGTGATCTACAATATCCAACATGTCTTCTGTTTCTGATTTGCTGACAGATCTAAGTCGTATTGAACGTAGATCAGACTGAGTTACCATTGGCATTATGGGTTGCACTGGACTTGTTTTCTGACTTTGAGTTTTAGAGCTAAAAGTTGACTCAGATTGGTTTCTGCTAGTCCTCCCCTTATTCTTTGAAGACTTTCTTCCTACAGTCAAATCCAGGTGTGTGGGTGGAGTTAGAGGCAAATCAAAAGACTGTCGAAAATTTGGACTTCTATCTATTGGAGAAACAGCAGGAAGAGATGATTTTCTTTCCGGTACCATGGGCCTTACCTTGTTGGTTTGATAAGGAGAGTGTCCTAAAATTAATGATGTTGGTATGGTAGTTGGGGTCTCTGACTGGCTTGAGTAACCACTAGATGGGGACATCAAGCCTGGAGGCTTCCCAGGTGATGACATCTTGGAATCTGTCTCTGTGGAAACCTGGGAAGGAGTTGTGGCCCTTGAATTATATAGAGATGAAAGTGACTCTGAACTCCCTTGTACCCTTTTACATTCTATCACTGTGGTACCCGTTGCAGTACTAGAGCCAGATAATGTCCTATGCAAGTCGTTGGATCTACATTCGTTGAAATTCCAGTTCTGATTAAGATGCATGCTTCTTGAAGTGGGCATAGTGGCGTTACCATGCATTGATGTTTGGACATAGCTATTTCCTTGACCATCATATGCAATGCAGAGGCTTTTAGGTCTTTGTTCCTTTGGCATGGTAGCAGTGGGCTGTAATTTTTGACCAGACATATCTTTTATCAAGGAAACACTACGTGCAGGAGGAGAAGGCTTTTTCTTTGGCTTTCTCAGTGAGATACTTCTGGATCTTCTACGCTCTAGGCTTTCTTCAGCTACAGCAGAAACATTTTCTGTACTGGTGCTTTCCTCAGAGCTTCCACTGGGATAGTTGAGGGCATAGTCTCCACTCCCTCTCCTGTTTTCTGTGTAAGTAATGTCTACTGAAGACATTGAACCAGAGTCCGTGGGCATGGACAGTGACCTTTCTCTGAATGTACACTCGTTTGAAGATGTTGGTAAAGTTGAAGAGTTAGTCATGTTACTTACTACTGTATGGCCAGGATAAAAAATAGATTTTGATTTCTCTGTCTTTTTTTGTTCCACAGACGGTGATGGAAATGCTCCAGTTGAGCAAGAGCTTACTAAATTGGTCCTCACGGTGTCTTTCCTTATTTTAAAAGAGCCACTTTTGCTAACTCCACAGGATGCCATTGTTGTACTAGAACTTTTTGCCAGCTCTGTGGAATGGGCCTGTTGAATTTTTACTGGACTCGATGGTGTCATATAGTTGAATAAATTTCCCTGAAAGTTTCCAGAGTCCTTGGATCCATTACATGAAGCATCAGAATATACTGTACTGGCACTATCCATACTGCTTGGTGATTGTAATATGTGGCCAAGATCGCTGAAAGTCTTTCTTAATGGCAACTGCTGAGGATGAGGTGTCGCTGCTCTCCCTCCTGGGTGTCTCCCATGGGAGGACTCCGATTTTGTAGGTGGAGAATCTGGTGGAACAGGAGGTTGCTCACTGCTCGTCACTCCATTGATATTTCCTATAGAATGCAAAATAATACATGATTTAGGACTGAAAAGTAAAACATGATTTTAGATGTGTAGTTATCTTTACAAACTAATTAATAACCAACTGTCCTAACTTACAGGGGTGAAATTCACATACAATGAGTGAACTTAGCCCGAAGACGAAATTCCCATATCAGAATGGCATGCAAAAAGACTCGACTGAGTGTCATCAGTGCGCTGGATCCAATTTCCACCAGGGTTCTTTTCTTGTGTTCATTATTACCATCAGTGTGTTACCTGTTCTACTCATCGGAGTCAAAACCTCACTGAGGTTTCCCAGGCTTCCTCTTCCATCCATCAGTACAAAGACAGACAGAACACGCATGCAATGGGCATGCATGTGCTGGCATCCATCTGCTGGTCCTTTCTCTGCGGACCTTTTACCTTGGGTGGGAAAGGTGGGCTGCAGACCTAACCAGACCAAACTTTCATGGAGCCAACTTGATAGAACATTTTAATGCATTTCTTATGGTATCTAATCATGTGCACTGGGCGTAAGATTATCTGCAATCATATCCACAATGCTTCAAGCATTAAATACAAAAAATTTACTGCACAAAATACAGTGTGAAAGAACCACGTGGGAACACGGCCTTAGGGCTCATTCGGACAGCAGCGACTTTTCTCAAACGTAAAAACTAGACCTATTTTCATCAGTGGATGAGTAATATTGATTATTTGCCTTAAAAAAAAAAAAATAATAAAAATAATAAAATGGTCTCCAGTGTCTTTAGTTAGAAAAGCAAGGTTGTATATGTCTGAAAACTATTGTGTGTTTTTGTGGAGAATTGCCTTCATGTGGACGATTCATTGCAAACAAAATGTGATATTTTGTTCACTCCAAAAATTTTCTTAACAAATTAATTTAAGACCTGAGAAAGAAAATCATTTCTTTACATAAGAAATGTGAAGGCTACAAGCAGTGTCACGCTGAAGAACATCAGGCCCACCAGAGAATTTGAGTCTGAGGGCCCACCTTTCACCCCCCACTCAAGAGACCCATAGCAGCTGCAAGGTTGGCACTATGAACTCTCCTGAAGAAGAAGCCAGGGCCCACCGGAGGATTCTCCTGTTCTCTGGTGGGCCAGTCCAACCCTGGCTACAAGAAGATTAGCCAAGCTTTACTGATCAGTCAGATACTGGAGCAAAAGTGATACAAGAAGCTGCCATCACAGAGAGGAACAGGGCGCCCATGGACATTAACACACCTAAACACAAGCATCTTCTGACGAGAAGGGTTGAAGTAAAATGACAAGTTTACTGAAATTAGATTAAGAAGTAGAAAGCCAAACAAGGGTGAGTGTTTCCCATGACACAATATGGCATACACCACAGATGAATGGCAGCATGGGTGTTGTCCATGAAGGAAGACACTCCTAAAGCCCATGTCTAAAAAAAAATCCACCTACGATTTGCCAGGGCCCAAGCTAAAAAAAATGAAGACTACTTGGACTCTATACTCACGATGAGACCAAGATAAATGTTTTTGAAACTGATGGCTTTGAAACTGTATGGCATCACATACGTGAGGACAACAGAGACAAATGCATGGTGCCTACAGTGAAACATGGTGGTGGCAGTGTCCTTATGTAGTGTTGCATGAGCTGCTGGTATTGGGGAGCTACATGTCATCAGTGGTATGAATTTACAGATGTACTGCTATATATTGAAAGAGAAGATAACACCATGATTCCGTGATCTCAGTAGATGTGCACTTTTCCAAAATGACAACGATCCAAAGCACACACTAACATTAGGATAGGTCATCAATGTCTGATCGGCAGGAGTCCGACATCTGGCACCCCTGCTGATCAGCTGCTGTCAGTATCGGTGGTGGCAGCCGCCGGGAGGAAATACTCACTTGCCAAGCTAGTTCATCTACTCGCAATGGCTGCCGCATTGAGTTGAATTGAGTTGAATAGGAGGCAGATGTGCAGTACCAATCCCGGCCACTACAAGAAGAATCAGCCCGGCAAGTAAGTACTACCGGCCGGCATCGACACCAACTGACCGGCGGGGGTGCCGGGTGTTTGACCCCGGACGATCAATGTAAAAGTAGTGGACAACCTCTTCTTTACTTTCATTTTATGGGTTTAAAAATGTTCTAGAAACTCAGTCATGTCAAAATTTAGAAATTTGTTCTTGTGTTCAGCGAGACATTGATTATAATTGCACTTTTGAAAGGGGGTGTACTCATTTGTGCTGAGTGCGGTAGTATACTGGAAAACGGGAAAAAATTCTAAATGTGATGAAATTGCAAAAAGCAACACAATTTTTTTGAGAATTGTTTTTACAGTGTACAATGAAAAAGACCTGATCACGATTCTCCTCATCAATATAATTACTGGATGCCAAATTTGTCCAGTTCTTTAATTATTTTAGTTGTCAAAAAAATATAGAACATTTGCAAAAAAAAATAATTTTTAGACTGTCGCCTCATTTTTTGATGAATGTAGCTGTGTGAGGGCTTCATTTCCATGTGGTGAACCAATATTTTTATTGATACCTTTTTGTGAGATTTATGATTCTTACTGCACTTTTTTATAGCGTTCCAGCAACCAAAATAACACAATTTGGGAGTTTTTAATTTTTTTCTGTTTACAGTGTTCATCAATTGGGTTAATTAATTTAATATTTTCATAGATCGGACATTTATGAATATGGCATTGCCACATATCTGTATTTTCTCTACAGTTTTATTATCTTTGTAAAATGGAGATGATTCAAATTTTTTTTTTGTTTATATTTTTTTTCATATTTCTTAAAAAATAAAAATACTTTCTTTTTAAGTCCCCATAGGGAACTGGAATCTGCGATCTGATCCATTTTACTATGTACTATGATACTACTTGCTGGGTTTCAACTGAGCTCCTTGATAGCAAGCAGCTGTGATCACCTCCTGGGGTGGCCAATGGGCACATAGAATGACTCGCTCATATGCCAGTGCGCTATTAATGCAGAGGATTAATAGCAAGATTCAACAGGTTAAAGGGAATCTGTCAGCAGTTTTTGCTATGTAATCTCAGAGTGACATGATCAGGGGGCAGAGAGCGTAATTCCAGCAATGTGTCACTTACTAGGTTTTGTTTAGTTGCTTCAATAAAATCAGTGTTTTATCAGCAGGAGATTATCATTACAGAACTAGGTGTTGTGTGCCTCCTGATCTACTTCTTCCATAGCACCTCGCAACCTCCATTGATTAGCAGCTTTCTGTAAATGCACAGTGTGCACAGAAAGCTGCCAATCATTGGTGTGGGCGGGGTTATACACAGAAAGCTGCCAATCAGTGGTGTGGGTGGGGTAATACAGAAACCTGTCAATCAGTGGTGTGGGCGGGGTTATACACAGAAAGCTGCCAATTAGTGGTGTGGGCGGGATTATACACAGAAAGCTGCCAATCAGTGGTGTGGGTGGGGCTATACACAGAAACCTGCCAATCAGTGGTGTGGGCGGAGTTATACACAGAAACCTTCCTATCAGTGGTGTGGGTGGGGTTATACACAGAAACCTGCCAATCAGTGGTGTGGGTGGGGTTATACACAGAAACCTGCCAATCAGTGGTGTGGGCGTGGTTATACAAAGCTCAGTATTTGCTACATTTGCAGTAGGGAGAACGCTGATTCTATCACAACTGCTAAGTGATAAAATCACTATTTACTGGGATCAACTAAAAATATGCAAAAATACAAAAATCCCCCCCAAAAAAGTAACCATATCATAAGTGAAAATGAAATGGTAGGAAGTTCTAGACAAAGGGTCTGTTGTCACCCTATGATGTCCTCTAACCTTGTCCCTACCTATCAGCAAAAGTTAGCAGCCTCTTGAAACGCAAATGGCGCCCCGACGGCTCTTCCTGAAGGTCCCTATGAGACCCTGTCAGAATGACGTATCAGGGAGAGTAAACACTTGTAAACATGTTGTACGGGGACGCTAAAAAGCCAAACACTTATTCTGGACAATGATCCAAACAGACTAAAGCTCAGCACAAAAATCATGGCGCCATAAAATACAAAATCTATGTATATAGCTGGTGGCAAAGAAGCATTGCAACAAAGGTACACTCGATATAGAGAATAGTGTGGAGGGCCCCAGGAGGCCGGTAACCATAAGTGCTTTATATACACCTGTTATGCAATATTCTATACTGTACTAAGGTGACAGTACTATACATGGTATTCCAAAATCAGACGTGTTATGAATGTGCTAGAGATGGTTTCTGAGCAGAGGCTCCCTCTGGTGGTTACAGACAGTACAGAACCTTACAGCGAGGAATGGCAATCTGGGATCTCTGACTGGACTGATATAAGGGAGGTTCCCTCCCATGATGGTCGCCGGTGATCAATTGTTCTTGTCTCAATTGTGGTTCCTGGTTCATTTGGAAGTTTGCTGGAGTCTTGCATGCATCTGCTGCTTTCAGATAAGATATTTTCTACTTTTATTTTTGTGCTTGCTTTTTGCATAATTTTCTGCACTTTTGTGGAGGTCAGCCGGGTCCCCTCCTGGGGCCTGTGCTCCTCTCAGTTTATCTGGAGCCACTGTTGTTTGTTCATTTGCTTTTTCCTGTTTTTTCAGTGGCTGCAGCTTAGTTTTGTTACACCAGAGATCTGATTTAGGTGGTGGAGATCGTGTGATCTCAGGTGTTTTTGCAATCAGAAGAGTTGGTATTTTTTAGGTTTTTTTGTTGGATTGCAGTCAGAATTCTTTCCTGTACTTTTCTTTCTAGACAGATTGGGCCCCAGCGTTTGCTCATTCTATTTTCTGTCTGTGTCCGTGCTTCTTCTTGTCTATTCGCCATTACATGTTTGGGGGCTTCCTATTTTGTTTGGGGATCTGCTCCGGGGCAGATAGCTTTCATCTTTCTGCCTTTAGGTGTAGTTATCTCCCAGGCTGTAACGAGGCGTCTAGGATCAACGTAGGAACGCTCCATGGCTACCTCTAGTTGTGTGGTTAGTTCAGGGTACTGCAATCCAATAGGTTCCAGCCTCTCTGGTGTATTGCCGTTTTTGCTTTTTCTCCTCAGCTACCTAAACATAACACAGACGGTTGGAGACACATCTGAATCTCACACCGCCCCATCCTAACTGAAACACCCAGTGCCCACCCAAATAGGAGTGACACTGGATTCAGGTCCGATTGTGCCTGGAGGCTGTGCACATTTATATGATAAATAGCACCTTAATGACAAGATGCTTCAGGACATTGGTAAATTAAAGGGGAATCACAACTTCTGCAAAATACCCCATTTAATGGAGGTTAGGGGAATGTTGGCTATAAACCATCACAAGGAAGGTAAGACTCATATGTTGTTTGTCTTTAATCAGGGAAAAGAAACTGAGTAAGTGTGCTCACCCATAACATGCATGCCCCAAGGACCAATGGCATGGAAATAACCTCTGCCATTACCCAACCGGATTAATAGGCATTAAGGCAGAAAGACCACCTGATAAGGACCAAACACATAGAGTTTGAATGCTTGCACATAGCTGAAGGGATATCCTAATATTCATAAGAAACACCCAACTGTGGTTGATCATTAAGACCAAGAGTTTAATACTGTTGAGCCTGTATATCCACTGGAGGATCCTACGATCCCAGTCTCCCCCCTCCAGGACGGTGTGACTACCTCTATCATAATATAGTCAAGGTTACCCCATGTTGTTCCTTCACATGGCTCGAAATAGGGGTGTCACGTGCACTAAGGAAATTCGCCAATATGGTCACCCACCCTCCTCCTAAATTCCCAATTCATTTCCCCCAATTAGTCAAGAGAACAGGAGCATTTAAACAGGTACTTGACACCAGAGGTGCGGCAGTTAGCAAACTATCTGCATTGATATGTTTATTTAGTTGCTTCACTTGTAAACAAATTGGTGATTTCAATATATTTGCAAAACTTGCACCTGCCGCACCTAAAGATACCATTGGTCCTGTTCTCCAACCATGTGGGTGGCCTTTTAGGTGAGGTGTAGCAACTATGGACCAATTGATCCCTGATGGATCTCCCCCTACAATAGGTGATTGATGGAACTGGGGGTATCAACCAGATCTGGATCCGCTCTTAAGACAGCGCAGTGGCGACTCAAAACGTCTCTGACCTTCATAGTCCTATCATCAAAAGTACTGATAATTTGCAGGATAGAGTCTGCCTCATCTCTCTCTTTGGGTCTCAATAAATCAGATCGCTCACATGATGCAGCAGACTTTAAGGACTCATTCAAGGTGCCCATTGGGTATCCCTTATCCCTAAATCTATTATGAAGATCACGACCCTGATCACAGAACTTAGAAAGTGAGGAACAGTGTTACGAGGGTGTCACGTCCTCCTGGAAGACCTGGAGTTAGATGGTCTAGTCAGGTAATGAATTGCAGGTCTTCTTTAGAGATGATGAGATTTGTGTCCCATATTAAATAGATTTAGTTTCTTCTGGTGCTGAAGAGGTTAACCCTTTCTATGCTGGTCTGAAACATGCAGATCCACTTCAGCTGCTTCTGATCAGGTCATTACCTCTTCCTATATAAACTGGTCAGACCTTCTTGTTCCTGCAAAATATTTGTCTTCCTTTGCTGTGTGCTAAAGCTAAGTGTTTGGAGTAGGGTTGTTGTAGAAGAGTTCTGTGGTTTGCTGTAGTACCTGTGTGTTTATCTCCTGGTTCCTGTTCCTGTTTAGTTTATTCCTCTCTGTCCCGATCCTCCTCCCTATTGTTGGTTAGTGCTTTTGTATGATAGAGGTTTTCTATTATCCCTTTTTTGTCTTTCTGTCTTGTTTACATTACATTTCAGTCCCATTCCTCTTGGGGTGCAGGAGGGCACAGATCAGGGTTTAACAGGAGCATAGTAAGGTCAGAGACTCGGGCCTCTCTACCTTCAAGAGTACCCCCGGGACAGGAATAGTTAGGGTCCCAGTTCCAGGGGCAGTTTGAAGCCCCTCTTCCTTACCAAAGACAGTCACAGCGTGACAAACAGTTCCTCCTAACTCAAAGGTACTGTCCCATAGTGGTGACTGTCCCATAGTAATAGATTAATTGTGCTAGTGGGTTTACAAAATGTTTCAGTCAGTACATTTCCCACATCATCCCTCCCAATTTTCAATTTCAAGAAGTTGATTGTATCAGAATCAATTTCAAAGGTGAATCTCAGGCCAATTGTATTGATGTTAAGTTCCCTGACAGTGAAAATTAAGAAAACAGCTCATGTGTGTCACGCCCGCAGGTGCGCAAGTGGTTCCCACGAAGGGGTGTAGCTAAGGGACTACCTGGTGTTCGCTGGAGCTCCTGATGGTGGAGACAAACTGGGCTGCTGGTAGCCAGGTACCTCTCCTAGACAGTCACCGGTACTGCAACTGTCGATCCCAGGGGTCAGGTATGCTGACACGGGAAGACCTGAACGAGGTCACCAATTAGCAGGATATGGAGACTGCGCGGTGCACACAGGGGAGGAGGAGGCAGCTCAGGAGCTGCTGCGGCCGGGGCAGTGAGTAAGCAGACGTCCTGCATGACGAGAGGAGTAGAACCATGTGAAGGCGCCGGCAAATGTTACAACATGATAATCACGGACATCTGAAAGATATCTTATGTCAGATCCAGACAAGTGAATGGTACATCTGTGCGCTGTCCGCAGATAGTAGACACAGACCGATGCTATGGAATAGGCAGTTCAGGCCAGCATGTTTTTTATTTTTAGATTGTGCCCCAGGCTGGGTGACTTACTCGGCAGTGGGTCAACAAAGGAGATCGATGCATGCAAAGCCTGTGGAGGGAATGTTGCCTGTGGAGGGAATGTTGCAGTGGGCCACTTGGCCAGACTAATGGTGCGCAAAGCATAATGATTAGCATATTTGATCAATTACAATTTCTGCAGAATGGAGACAGTAACTAAAAAAGATATCATACAAGCATTATAGGGGATATATCCCCTACAAGACAAAAAAAAATCTCCATATTCCCGAAATGTAAAAACAACGGTTGACCTCACAAAGTGCTTGTTTTAAAAAATGTTATTTTTTTGTGCACTTCTTTGTTGTAATACTCCAATATTACACCCATGCACACCATCCAAATACAGCGGCCTGTTGCAGGTGCTGGATTTTGGGATGTGATCTTACCTAATTTTTCTTGTCCCTTCTTTTTCCATGCCTTTATGGTAAAGGCACAGTCGGGCATCATTTTTGTTTTAATCTTTAAAAATGTATTTTAACTGTTTTGAATACAAGTTTTAATAGACCCGATAATACTGCATGCTGTTG
>VIAB01011153.1:15798-36259 GCA_009801035.1 Oophaga pumilio
AGCCAATTTTGCATTGAAAAGTCAAACGGTGCTCCTTCTCTTCCTAGCTCAGCCATGCGCCAAAACAGTGGTTCCCCCCCACAAATTAGGTATCATCGTACTCAGGACAAATTTCTTAACAACTCTTGGGGTCCAATTTGGCCTGCTACCTTTGGTAAAATAAAAAAATTGGATCTGAAATAATTTTTTTGTGAAAAAAAATTTAAAAGTTAAATGTTCATTTTTTTAAACATTCCATAAATTCCTGTGAAGCATCTGAAGGGTTAATAAACTTATTTAATGTGTTTTTGAGCACCTTGAAGTGTGCAGTTTTTAGAATGGTGTCACTTTTGGGTATTTTCTATCATATAGACCCCTCAAAGTGACTTCAAATGTGAGGTGGTCCCTAAAAAAAAGGTGTTGTAAAAATGAGAAATCGCTGGTCAACTTTTAACCCTTATAACTTCGTACCAAAAAAAAATAATTGGTTCCAAAATTGTGCTGATGTAAAGTAGACGAGTGAGAAATGTTATTTCTTTACTATTTTGTGTGATATTGTTAAGGGTCTGCGGAACGCACCAAATATATAAAGTAGACAGGTGCGTTCACAGCCCGGGGTCCACCGTGCAAGCGGAGCCTGCTGCTAGTAGAAATGGCGCGAGAAGCAAACTCTGTTATCCCGCAGAGTCGCCAACATAAACGCCGTAATGCGCTGTGGCAATAAGTGCGAACTCTGTTACTCCACAGAGCCGCTAGAAGGAGAGCCGCAGCGCTATATGGCGATGTGTGCGCACTCACTAGACACAACTGAGTGGCAAAGAAAACACGCTAGGGCGCTGTCTAGCGTTGAAAGCGAACCCTGTTACGTCACAGGGCCGCTGAGAAAAAGTACTGTGTCCTGTCAGGCTCTCAGGTACACAGTTAAGTGCTACGCGTTCATAAAGCGTGATCATGTGCTAATGTCCTCGCGGGAGTCACCCGCAATCTATGGCGTCTGAACGCCAGACCCTGAATACGGCAATCAAAACTCCTCACCGGTTATGCTGGTAATCTAGGGCATCTAGGACACCGACCCTGACCAGCTACCATACCAAACTCCTCACCGATTAAGTCGGTATTCTAGTGGCTTATTTCAGCCGGGTCCCTATCCACACATACACATGACCACACTGGCGCATAGCATACAATGATTGATATTAGCGCATGGCGGCCCAGCCATGCTACCCTTTTATAGCAACAGCTACAGGACCTTCCAGGAACAAGGACCAATGAGAAGCTGTTACAAACAAACGTAGCTACATGACCTTCCTGGCGGACCAATAGGAGCCGCTGCAGCACCTGAACATGTGACCCCTGATCTCCAATGAATGAGAGATCTCACTCTGGGCATGCTCAGATGGGAAAACGCAGGACTTTGTCTCAAAGCCGACTGCTCCAGCACTGGCTATAATAGCAGATCCAGGAAAGGCAGCAGCAAGTCACTGCACAGTAGAGGAGTGGGCAAGATGCCTGGACCGACATCTCTGCTGAGCAGGCTCCACTGTGGCTGGAGATGAATGGGAGACCGCAGCGGGACGGGTTCGAGACTCCCCTTGTGCAGCAGTGGGCAATCGAACCCAAACAGATATAACTCTGATTTAAGGACATAAAAATAAAAATTTGAAAATTGCTAAATTTTCAAAATTTTTGTCAAATTTCCATTTAAAAAGAATAAAATAAAACTGAAGGTGCATCATCATTAGGTTCATGGTATTAACCTGGATGAAAAACAACAGTAATGTGGAACAGCAAAGCATGTAAACGTATAGGGAGGAAAAGATATCAATGCAAAGTGCAAAGAATATACTCCTATTACGAACAAGACTAGTCTCTCCTAAATAAAGAAATAGTACCCAAAGCGATCCAACCAAAAACAGATTATTAAATAGCTAAAAATACTTCTTAGAGATGAAGCCACTGGTAATGGTGATATGTCAGGCATTATGTCCCTGTTTCTATTTGGTTCTCTTATGTACATCTCAAGATTTTGTTGTCTCATGTTATCTTGAAGAGCTATGTTTTCTAAGAGAGTGATCTCCATTTGGACACCATTAATGACTGTTATAAAGAAGTATAAAAGAAGCTTCCTTTATAAGTTGTTTGATATACTTCTTTGTATAATAAAGGAGAAACATAATCTTAAGCACAGACATCCAAGTTTTTTTTATAATGTCATAATAAGACAATTATAGGCGATGCCCTTATGGAGTTCCTATACTATCAATCAAACACCAAAAAGATTGGAGCAAAACACCATAGCAACATTAACCAGTATCAAAAATATGACTTTTATTTATCGTGGAATAGTATAAATATTGAAATACAAGAATCAGACAGCAATTGATTAGAAAGTCAGAGCAGTCAGAGTAAAAATGGGTACACTGCTAGATGTCAAAAAGAACTGCATACTGACACCATAGGGATGAAAAGGGGAACAATATCTTAAACAGCTCAATGTTCACATGGATCACAATCCACAAGTAATAGCAAAATAAGTAGATATAAGTATGTGTTCCTATTCTCCATATCTAACATACCACCGATCCCATTATCCACAGAATGTCACTGAAGTGAAATAATGCCAGTGCAATCTAACACAATCATGGTCCAGACCCATGAATGTGAGCAGGGAGGATGGAAGACAGAATCATAACACAGTGGTTATAAAGTTAGCTCACACATACTGATGTCACTATGCAGGTACGCGCGCCACTCTGACTGCTTTGAGTTTCTAATCAATTGCTGTATGATTCTTGTATATTAATATTTATACTATTCCACGATAAATAAAAGTCATATTTTTGATACTGTTTAATGTTGCTATGGTGTTTTGCTCCAATCTTTTTGGTGTTTGATTCTTTGTATAATAGCCTAAGGATGAAATCAGATCGATCTTGAAACGCGTTGCAGTCTTTTAATAAATGATTGTTGTTTTTCTACACCCTCCCATCACACACCCACCACAACATTTTTTTCACATTTTTAGCCTTGCAATTCTAGCATCCTTGAGGCATTTATTTCACCCTACTGTAGAAAACACCTTTATGATTTAATAAGGGGGAGTAAATATGGACAGAGAGAGTTAGCATCCACTCTCTGTCAAACACTTTGACCATGGCATCTAAACTTCAGAGACCAACTTTTGTAGCATCTGATTGCGTTTATCGACAACAGTTTTGGCATTGGGACTGCGCAATGCACAGTGCGGAAATTCACTTATGAAGCGCCACTGTAAATAGGTCAAACATTAAAAGAATTCTGTCAACAGAACTGCTGGATGTTTTTTCATTATTTTGGTGAATATTTTATGTGTTCCTTACAGCATAAATACAATACAATTTTTAAGGGTGCCAAGTTTTCTTTGTATGGAATATGTTTGTAAATTCATGCATTGTGGCTTAGATTAAAGGTTTTGCAATAATTCATTAGTCTAAAATATACCAAAGAGATGGCATAAAGTTTGACAAGTGTTTCTAAGGGAAGAGTCAGGCAGCCATATAAATTGGAGAGAGATCGGAACGCAGTGCAGAGACCTGCCGGCTGCTCTCCCGTTCCATAGTGATAGCTTCATGTATTTCTATACAGCTGTCCTGCTCACGGTGGAGAGAAGCACTGGCCAGTCTGTTTACTGTGCTCAGACTTATACGGCCGTCTAACTCTGCCCTTAAAACCTACTATGGTGAATTTGGTTTATCTTGTCTAGGTCAAAGTTGGAGAAATTTTGCATGCAGCCTTTCTCTGTGAAATGCAACTAAATTAAATAAAATGTTTCAAAATAAATGAAATCTGTCACCAGGTTTTTGCCACTTAATCTGAGAGCAGCATAATGTAGAGACAGAGAACCTGATTCCAGTGATGAATCACTTACTGGGATGCTTAGTGTGGGTTGATAAAATCACTGTATTAGTAGCAGGAATTTATCATTAGAGGACTAGCAGGGTTATATGGAGCTCAGCATTAGATAACTGGTAGGTCTGCAGCCCATAAAACTGATTTTATCAAAATCACAGCAAGCAGTTTAGTAAGGGATACTACACTGGAATCAGCATATCTGCTCCTATATTATGCACCACTCAGATGGGGTAGCAAAAATCTGCTAAAAGGTATAAACAACTACCGTATTTTTCGGACCATAAGACGCACTTTTTTTCCTCCAAATTTGGGAGGAAAGTGTGGGTGCGTCTTATGGTCGGAATGTAACATGTGGGGAGGGGGCAGGGGGCAGCGGTGGAGTGGGATCGCAGGAGGCAGGAAAATATCCCCTCCGCTGCAGGAATCCAGCGCTGGGGAAACCACTGGTCCCGATACTTAAGTGCAGTGAATATTCATTAGCCGCTTCCCCGCCCACCTATCAGCTGAGCAGTGAGCAGGGAACAGCAAATGACAGAGCCACACGGTTTCCCCAGCGCCTGATTCCTGCAGCAGCTGGGGATCTGTGTTGGAAGGAGAAGGAGGCGGCAGGAGCAGAGTGAAGCAGGAGGCATCGCATACCTGACAGCACAGGGGCTGTGCTGATGCCATGCTGAATGCTCCTGTGGAGGACCTGTGATGAGGTCATGAAGAGGGCGGGCTGGAGCATCACATGACCACACAAAGCCCTGCCTCTTCATGATGTCATCACAGGTCCTGCAGACACACTGTACAGTAAAGAATTAATTAAAAGGTTAGTAATGACAGCACATAAAAAAATCACTCTGCCATCCTATGGTGGACTATAACCCCCAGCATGCCATAGGATCTGCAGGACATGCTGAGAGTTATAGTTCTCCCATGGGATCTTAAAGCATCACTCCAGTGTTATTTTTCAGTGCTGGAGTGGTGCTTTAAATATAAGCCCTGTGCCCCCATTCTTATACTCACACTCCAGCGTCTTCACATAGTACTTTACAGACACCACACTGGTCCCGCAGCACCATCTCATACCCGTAGCTTCCAACATAATAACATACTATTATATAGAATATCACCACATATAATAGTATGTTACTTATGTTATTAAATATTTTACCACATTTTTTGCTTCAAATATATTTTTCCCTATTTTCCACCTCTAAAACCTGGGTGCGTCTTATAGTCCGATGCGTCTTATAGTCAGAAAAATACGGTACTTAGTCGACAAAAAGTGTGCAGTCAGTGTCACAAAATCCATAAAAAATCATCTTGCCTTGATGTCATAGGTTAAAAATTTTAACTCTACTCACTATCATAATTTTTTACCAATTTATTAGATATAACAAAATAAGGAATAAGTATTTTTTTATTTCTTTAGTAACATCAGATGTATGAAAAACAATCATTACATGTCCTATAATAATAAAAATACATGATTAAATCCCTGCTATGTCAATAAAATATTTAGCTAAAGAGGCATACGTTATAAACTATAAGGCACTACAAAGTTTTATACAGACCCTTATAATAGGGCACCCCTACATGAGCATCGGGGCCTGTACTCTACTTTTCCATTCCTATCATGATGATCTATTTTATCACAAGGCTACATTATCATGATGCTTCTGTGTCTACATGGTTTACCACATTCCCTGCAATGGATCGTTGAGTCTGTTGCAAAGCTAAGCTAATCCCACAGGATAAAACTGAGATAAAGAGAGATTAATTAAAAACAAGACAGATAACTAATGAAATCCAGAATCAGGCAGATGATAAATCTACTGACGGTCCAAAAATCTAGAAGCTGCTTTCAGTCAGAGCAAATCATAGAGAGAAGTATATTATGAGACATGATAACAAATACTCCCTAATGTAATTCACAGTGTGATAAATTAAACAGTGCAAAGATTTCTCAAAAATGTTGTATCCAATGCTTCTATATCACCCAAATAGAACAAAGAATTTGAATAAAATAGAAAGACAATGATTAGCTGAAAAAAATGTTTATTATCAAGTTATGACATAAAACAACCAAAAGCACTTAAATTCATAAGCAAAATGGACCTAATCTAGCATACACCCTTGGTGTTACATGCTAAAGCCTCATAGGCCTTCTCAGGCAGTGAAAATATTTAGGTAGTTTGATGTCTAATACACTACCACACCGCTGGACTCTGTTACAATCCCTGGATTCTACTACATTTCCACAAGTCTACCATATGACAACATAAAGCTCTGCTATGTTGTTTGGCTCTGCTGCATTACAAATGTGCCTTGACAAATCCAGCTTTGCTACTTTTTGATGGGCTCTGATACATTACCATTAGTGTGCTTTCTGACATACTCAGCTCTGCATCCTCTGACCAGGGCCAGCATAAGGGGGCCAAAGCTTGAAATTCCCCGGACCGCATATGTACATGATGTTTGTACAAGCATTTGTGTATGTACTGTATCTATATAAATGTATGCTGCGTGTATGTGTTCTGTGTGTAGTTGCTGTATGTACAGTTGAAACCAGAAGTTTATATACACCATATAAAAAGACACATATGCATGTTTTTCTCAATATCTGACATGAAATCAGAATAAACCTTTCCGGTTTTAGGTCAATTAGGATTACCATAATTATTAATATTTGCCAAATGCCAGAATTAATGAGAGAGAGACAATGTTTTAAGGCATTTTTTATTAATGCAAAGTCAAAAGTTTACATACATTTCATTAGTGTTTGGTACCACTGCCCTTAAACTAAATGACTTGGGTCAAACATTTGGGATATCCTTCCACAAGCTTCTCACGATAGTTGGTCAGAATTTGGGCCCATTCCTCCTGACAAAACTGATGTAACTGATCCAGGTTTGTAGGTCGCCTTGTTCGCACCTGCCTTTTCAGTTTTGCCAATGGATTTTCAATAGGATTGATATCAAGGCTTTGTGATGGCCACTCCAAAACATTGACTTTGTTATCCTTAAGCCACTTTGTTACTATTTTGGCAGTATGTTTCGGTTTATTGTTTGTTTGGAATGCCTATTTCCGCCCAAGCTTTAACTTCCTGGCTGATGTCTTGAGATGTTGCTTCAGTATTGCCGCATAGTATTCTTTTCTCATGGTGCCATCTATTTTGTGAAGTACACCAGTCCCTTCTGCAGCAAAACAGCCCCACAACATGATGCTGCTACCCCCATATTTCACAGTCGGGATGGTGTTCTTAGGCTTTCAAGCTTCTCCCTTTTTCATTCAAACGTAACGTTGGTCATTATGCCCAAAAAGTTAAATTTTAGTGTCATCAGATCACAGGACATGTATCCAAAAACTAGGGTCTTTGTTCCTGTGTGCATTTGCAAGCATTAGTCTTGTTTTTTAATGTTTCTTTTGGAGTAATGGCTTCTTCCTGGCAGAGTGACCTTTCAGCCCATGTTGATACAGTACTCGTTTCACTGTGGATATTGACACAATCTTACCAGCTTCCACCATCATCTTCACAAGGTCTTTTGCTTTTGTTCTTGGGTCGATATGCACATGTCGGACCAAAACACATTCATCTCTGGGACACAGAATCCGTCTCCTTCCTGAGCAGTATGATGGCTGGACATTCCCATTGTTATGTGCGCTGCCCCGCTCCTGGTTACTCACCTTCCTGCTCCGGCATTGCGATGTCTCGCTTGTCGGGGCTCGCAGCGTGCTTTTCTTGGGCTGTCGGGTCCGTGGCCTGCGGCGGCACAGCACTACTCGCGCATGCGCCGTAGGCCGTGGTTGCGTGTTTCGCTATCTCTTTGATCCTTGGCGGTGCCCTGACCCGGAAGTACCTCCAGACCAATGGGCTGCGGTGTCCAGGTATATCAGGCCCCTCTTCTTTAGCGGAGGCATCTGATTTTCGTGTATTTTTTTGTACCCGTTGTTAGGCCCTGTGTTTCTTGCTGTGTGGCTATTTACCCTTTCCTTGCTTGTGTTCCCTCAGCCAAGGTGTCACCACCGTCTTCCTGTGTCCGCTCCGTCCTTGTGCCTTTGTTGTCCCGTTTCTGGCTCCACAGCTCCTGTCCCTCACCTGTCCTGGTTCCACCTGTCAGTCCTGCAGCTGTCTTGCCTGTTCCTTTCTGAGTCTTCTGTGACCTCTGCCCCAGCACCTTGTCCTCCTCATCAACTCGGCCTTTCCTGTCTCCTGTCCCTGTCCTCTGGCATTTCCTCCTGTAGGAGTCTCAGTCCAGTTGGTGTTCCAATGCTTTTCTACGAGCCGCCCCTCTTGGAACCGGCTGTCGTGGTACATGAATCCCGTGGTCCTGCTCCTTACGATCCCTGTATAGGGGTCGGTTCCACTGGCTCATTCACCTGAAGGAGCTCGATACCATGACCCAGAGGGTCCACTCCTGGAAGCTTGCCTCACCAAGTCATAACACCCATCTTGATTGTACTTGGGTATAATTGTTTGTACAGATGAACAAGGCACCTTCAGGTATTTTGAAATTGCACACAAGTATGCACCAGATTTGTGCAAATCCACAATTCTCTTCCTGATATCTTGGCTGATTTCTTTAGACTTTCCCATTATGCTACACAAAGAAGCAGTGTGTTTCAGGTGAGCATTAAAATACATCCACAGGTGTATCTCTAATTAACTCAGATGTTGCCAAAAAACCTTATTGCTTCCAAACACATGACATCATCATATGGACAGTCCAGAATTGTTTAAAGGCTAATCTTAAAAGTATGTAAACTTTTGACTTTGCAGTAAGTAATAAAAATGCCTTAAAACATTCTCTCTCTCATTATTCTGGCATTCGGCAAATATTAATAATTATGGCAATGCTAAATGACCTAAAACGGGAAAGGTTTATTGTGATTACATGTCAGCTATTGAGAAAAACCCTCATATGTGTCTTTTATATAGTGTTATGTAAACTTCTTTTTTCAACTGTATCTATATGAATACACAGCACTAACTTGGTTAAAATCATGCTTGTTCAAAAACACGCCAATTGTGCACGCACTCATCATCTCCCGCCTCGACTATTGCAACCTCCTACTAACTAGCTTCCCCTCTAGCACTCTGTCACCACTCCAATATATCCTAAACTTTGCTGCCCAACTAATCCACCTGTCTCCCCATTATTCCCCAGCCTCTCCTCTCTGCTAGGTCCTTTACTGGCTTCATATTGTCCAGAGGCTCCAGTTCAAAATCCTAACTATGACATACAAAGCCATCCACAACCTGTCTCCTCCATATATCTGTGATATGGTCTCCTGGTACTAACCTATACGCAACCTTCGATCCTCTCAAGATCTCCTTCTCTATTCCCCTCTCTTCTTCCCACAACTGCATACAAGACTTCTCTCGTGCTTCCCCTGTACTCTGGAACTCTCTACCCCAACACATCAGACTTTCGCCTACCACAGAAACCTTCAAAAGAAACCTCTTCTGACAAGCCTACAACCTGCAGTGATCCTCAGTCTACTGTACCGCTGCACGATCAGCTCTACCCTCTCCTAGTGTATCCTCAGCCATCTCCTGTACACTCTGAGCCCTCGCAGGCAGGGTCCTCTTTCCTTCTGTACTTGTGTGTGCCTTGTATTGCTCATGTTTATTGTACTTGTCTATGTATTCCCCCTTTTTCACATGCAAAGCGCCATAGAATTAATGGCGCTATAAAAATTAATAATAATAATTGTTAATTATTTATTGTACTAGTCTGTGTCCTCTTGGCATGAAGCACTATTTTTTATTTATATTTATATATTTTCTCTGTTTTTAAATTGAATAATCAAGAAAAAATCTATATTTTATCTTCTTTATCTTGTACATTTCTGGACCTGAGATTATTTTTTCAATGGTCTTTGTTTTCTGTATTATACTAAGGCTGAATCATATGGCATGCTGAGGGTATTTATTACTCCAGCGGCTACTGTAGAAAAACCTCTTGTGATTCCATTCCATGGGAATGAAGAGTGAAAAGGTAGATCCCTTTCTCTCTTTCAAGAACCTTAGATGCGGATGCATCTCTAAACACGTCAGGAGTGTGATAAATATTTGGTTTTATTTGTGATTTTTTTTGAGACCTATAGATTTTTTATTTTTCTTTCGATCCACTTGTAGGAGTGTTTTGTGTTTTTTTTGCATGGCGAGCTGTTTTTTTATAATTATATCATTTTGGAGTACATACAATACTTTGGTTGCTTTAAATTATATTTTGTAGAGGAGGTACATCAAATGACACAGTGTTTTTTTTTGCTGTTTTTTTTTCAAATGTCATTATTTCTGAAATGGGAAAAGAGGATGATTTTAAGTCGCCCTATGGGATATGCACTTAATCATGTGAAAACTTGCATTATATTTATATAGTACATATAGTAAGTTTATAATGCATGTAGTAAATGTACTGCTCTCCTATAAAGCCCAGCCATTAGGTCCTCAGCTGGCATAGCCCAATTATTGCATCGTGGGGGGTGCATGGATGCTGGAATAATGGCACCATGCAATTGCTCCATTTAAATACTGTTAGCAAAGATTAAAAGTAACATTTAAATGGTTAAATAGCAGCAATTGGATCTAGCTCCACTCGCAACTATTAGCAACAAGAGCCCACTCAATAGCGCCCTCACCTGACATGGGACATAACAATACATTCAAATCTGGTAAAGAACTAATAATATTTAATCAACTTACTATTAAACTGCTTTAAAATATCAATACATTTCTTGTTGCAAATAATCATTGCCTTGTGAATATTATGATTTATAATATAATATTAGTAAATGATTGTAAAGACCCATTTTTAACACTCATTGCTCTTTTAGCTCATCCTTGCTGAAATGCTAATTGGTTATTTAAAAAGGCCGAAAAAAGTGTTATGCTCAATAGAGCAAGTTATATTGTGCATTGGCATTTCTAAAGTTCAATATTAGAGTTAAAGATTAAACATGGACAAAACTTAAGTTTAAATTAATGGTTTGCTCGTAATCACTTTACAGAGAATCTTAAAATTTCCTTTTGAGAGTAGAGAAATAGCTAGAATTGACTATGATTAATAAAGAGTAAAAAGATTCAGATGCCAGAGCGATGTAGAAAGTAAATGGGGGTCTGCAGATTAAGAATAGGTGGTTTGGCAGTCATCTTAAAAACTGTGTGCTATATTACATACTAGCGAATATCTCACTTTAACACACCTCTAAATCAAGACCGGTGTGAATTGGTCAGGTCTTGAGGAATCTAGGCCTTAGTCTTTCTCTTGTATTAACTGCATAATTTATTGTAATACAATACAATACATATTAATTCAACCTACAAAGGATGTATGGATAAAATCCAATCAAATTTAGTGATTTTTGCTTAGCTTGTATAAAGGTTAGTTTGATCTTCTAAAATGTTTCCTATCTCTCATAAATTGATTTTTCCATGATCTACTGTATCTACTACCACTTCCAGTTTGAAGTTGCAGGATATGTTCCATCCATCCAAATAACAATTATACTGCTCTACTTACAGTGAGGTTTCCATCACTACACTATCTGACATGTTATGTAACGCCTTTATTACATCTTTAAAAAGAAAATTTAAAATCATTTTAACCTCAGACCTTTGCAACAATGAAATAATCTACCAGGTCAGAAAAATCCTTGATGGAATAAATACTTTGCTAAAAAATTAACATGCACAGAATATAGATAGAGTTTTACATAGTACATGAACTTCACACTAAAAATACTCATGCATTTCATTGATTGTATTTGAAATTGCCACACATATCATTGAAATTGTCACTAAAAGCGAATCTATTATTTGTGTAAAATATAAAAATAAGTGAATGGTGCAAAAATATACTTCTTAGTATGCTGATTAAGATTTGAAACTTAATCTTAAAAACCTGTTAAAAATGCTTAGTAGAAATGAAAAATGTGAAAGTTTAATTCATGTTTTACCTGATTTTTATTTTAGATACTAAAGGTCTTACAGGTACAGATCTTACCTTAGTAAAAAATTATATTTAAGATATATTAAAAATTGTCAATTAATAAAGTGAGATAATATTAGATGAAATAGCTTAAGGTCGCAAAGGAATTAGGGAGTATGCTGGTTTGTTAGGCCAGGTATTGCTTGACCATCTTTGAAACTGTTTAAAACTTATGCTGGGAGGGTGTCATGAAATTGGCCCAGGCCTTTGACAGTGCACCACTGTCTCTGCTGCACTTGGTGTGTGTCTTCCTCACCTCTCCTCCTTGGTTGGGCAAGTAAGCTTGCCCCTGCAGCTAACTTTGATGGGAATTTTCTCATTTTCTCAACATATTTTCCACAATGGCCATCTGGTATAGAACCATTTTAGAACACCTCTTCTCCTCAGGAAGAAGATATGCAAAGTTCTCCTTGTAGCGTGGGTCTCTCAAGGTGAACAACCAGTACTCTCATTTGGCCAAGATGAATGTAACGCGAGGGACATGGGAAAGGCAGCGGTACATAAAGTTGGCCATAAGTGCACATCACACACCAGTCGATGAGCTGGCACTTACATGCACATCCGCAGTAGCGCTGGAGTGCAGGAAGCTGTAGCCGACTTGCGGAAATGGGCGCTGATGTGACATACCTTGACCACAATCTCTGTCAATTCTCAGTATGTTTTCAGAAACCGCTGATCTTCCAAGATGAGCACATATGCTAAGCATGGTTCATGTGTGAGCTTTCCAAGCTTCTCAACTGCCACCAGGTTACTCCCTTTATCACACACAACGGTGCCTGGTTGGAAGTTCAGATGCAAAAAATACAGATCTGTCTGGACTGTTATTCCTTTAAGTAAATCTGCTGCGGTGTGCGGTTTGTCTCCTAGACAAATTAGCTTCAGCAGAGCCTGTTGCCAGCTCGCTGAGGCAGCACTGCAGCGCTTCCAGCTTCTGGTTGATATGGACGATGTGCTCTGACATACCACATCGAAGACAGAGGATGAGGAGGAGCAGGAGAGGCTGCAGGAACTGGTATAAGAGGTGGAGGAAACACTGATAGAAGTAGGAGCAGCAATCCTTGGTGTCGATAGAACATGTACCGTGCCAGGGTGGGACTCGGCACTAGCCTCCACAATGTTCACACAGTGTGCAGTTAGGGAAATGTAGCATTCCTGGTCACAAATGCTTGTACACTTGTCAGTTGTTAAGTGGCTAATACTAGTAACTACGCTGATAAGAGCATGGGTGATGTTCCTGGACATATGCTGGTACAAGGCAGGGATGCCACAGCAGGAGAAATAGTTGTGACTGGGGACTGAGTAACGAGGGACCAAATTTCTAAACCTGAACCAGGCCAAATTTTATTTGAGAGAGTCAAAATTTCACACAAACCAAGTTCTAGAGTATATATAAAAATTGTCAATTTTGGAACAACCAAATTTCTACACAGGTAGAAGGACAATTTTTGTTTTTATTAGAAAGAGACATTTTACACTAATCAAATTCTACAGTATATGTGACAATACTCAATTTTCGAACAATCAAATTTCTACACCTGGAGGATACCAATTTTTTTTTGCTTATTTCAAACCAACAAAATTTCACATGAACCAAGTCATCATAAGCCAACAATCCAAAACAAATCTTCAAAACCTTCTACTCCCTCCTGAGTCCTAAATTACAGGTTCCAGTCACTAACCTCAGTGCTCACAATCTGGCCACTTATTTCCTACCAAAACTCAATCAACTACATCTGTGAGAATATTTTTGCAGAATCCCCTCAGAACCTTGATCCCCTTCACGGAACTCAAGCTCACTTTACATCTTCAGCCTGTCACAGAATAGGTGACCAGGCTCCTTGCTTTTTCTCGCCCTACAATCTGCACCAGTGACCCTATTCAGTCACATCTCCTCCAGTCTCTATCCCCAGCTGTCACTAGCTACCTAACTAAAATATTTAACCACTCTCATTCTTCTGGTATCTTTCCCTCTTAATTCAAGCACGCCATTATAGCTGCTTTACTTAAAAAACATCCCTTGAATAGAACTGTGCTGCTAACTACAGACTTGTCTCCAATCTTCATTTATCTTTAAACTCCAGAAACTCTTGGTCCACTCTTGTCTGATACATTATCTCTCAGATCACTCTCTTCTTGACCCTTTACAATCTGGTTTCCGCTCTTTACACTCTACTGAAACTGCCCTTACTAAAGTCTGTAATGACCAATTAGCAGCAAAATCGAATGGTCACTAACCCCTGCTGGATCTCTCTGCTGCATTTGACACTGTGGATCACTATTCCCTGCTCTATCAGTCTCAAGGACATTATTCTCTCCTGATTCTCCTCATAACCATCTGACCGCTCCTTCACTGTGTCTTTTGCCAGCTCTTACTCCTCTTTTTTTGCCCTTACCATATTATTATTATTTAGTATAGCACCATTGATTTCATGGTGCTTTACATGTGAGGAGGGGTATACATAATAAAAACAAGTACAGAAATATTAAACACTACAAGTCACAACTGGAACAGGAGGAGAGAGGACCCTGATTTTGGATGGTGATGACCGATCATGCAGCTTTATATGAAATGCTTTACTTTTGATAATGATGGCTGCACCGTACATAATAAACACATTCTACCTTCTATGTCCCCCTATTTCCTTATAGATTGCAAGCTTGCGAGCAGGGCCCTCAATTCTCATGTTACTTTTGAACTAAGTGTTACCCTGTTTAAATTTTATTGTCTGTACATGTGTTAGGGTTTGAGTTCCCAATGCTGCACAAGGGGAATCTCGAGCCATTCCCGCTGCGGTCCCCCATCCGCAGTGGAGCCTGCTCAGCAAAGCGTTGTTCCCAGCGTCTTGCCCGGTCTAATACTGTGCAGAGACTTGCTGCTGCCTCTCCTGGATCTTCGGTTATAACCAGTGCTGGAGCAGGCAGATTTGGGACCAAGTCCTCAGTTTCTTCTTCTGAGTATGCCCAAGGCAACATCTCCCATTGGAGATCAGGGGTCACATGCTCAGATACAGCTGCGACTCCTCCAGAAAGGTCATGTAGCTTTCTATTGGTCCTTTCTAGAAGGTCTTCTACTCGTGGCTGCTATAAAAGGTTGTCCTGATCACACGGCCGTGCGCTAGTATCAAACCTTTATGTGCTTTGCGCCAGTATGGTCATGCGTGTGTGTGGTTAGGGCGGCTGAAATACGCCATTACAATACCGACCTAATCGGTGAGGAGCTTGGTATGCTAGCAGGTCAGGGTCGGTGTCTTAGATGTCTTTAGAATACCGGCATAATCGGTGAGGAGTTTGGTTGCTGTATTCAGGGCCTGGCGTACAGATGCCATAGATAGCGCATGACCACTTCTTATGTTCGCTTAGCAGTCAACTGTGTACCTGGACACAGTAGGGTTTCTCAGCGGCTCTGTGACGCAACAGGGTTCGCTTTAAAACGCTAGTCAGCGCCCTAGCGTTTTACTTTGCGGCTCACGGAAGCTAAGTGAGTTCGTACTTATCGCCATATAGTGCTGCGGCATTCTCACTAGCGGCTCTGTGGATTAACAGAGCTCGCACTAACTGCCACTGTGAGCTACGGCGTTTATTTTAGCGACTCTGCGGGATAACAGAGTTCGCTACTTTTGCCATCTTACTAGCAGCAGGCTTTGCCTGCACGGTGGACCCCGAGCTGCGAACGCACCTCTCTACATTATTTATTAGGTGCATTCCGCAGACCCTAACAACATGTCCCACTTAATTTTAAAGTGCTGCGGAATAAGTTGACACTATATAAATATAATGATTGTTATTATACAGTAGTCAAATTATTACAGCTGTGCAGATGCCTGTTTTTTTTTTTAAATCACTCTCTGCGGTTTACAAGAAAATGTTTATCAGTGCAAATTTACATTATTTGTGATTAATGTATACAAAAATCAATGAACAAAGACGTGCCTTCAATTCATATTTTGGGGCAGGTCTGACTGAACAGAACATCAGATCTCCTTCTAAAATCAATTTAGTTACAGATGGACAATGAATTTCTGAGGCTGGATGAAATTCATTGTTCCAGAAGGACACCATTTAGATTGAAGTATTAATCTTATGTCTAAGGGGAATTTATAAATTTAGGTATTCAGCAGCTTTGCAGTTTCAAAATTCAATGTGTCCAATTCCTATATTCTTTATCTTTTTTATATGGTCTACAACTTCACATATAGATCTCGTCTAAAACCGGCATCATTCCAATTCTTACATTGAATTTATTAATCAATTTTACAGATAGAATGGTGTTATGTGTTTCACCTCTTTTTTTTCTAATTGCTTGCATATAGCAAAATGACGTAATCACATAGTGTATAATAATAGAAAACTAAAATGTAATGTTAAATACTGTTTAATTCCATTAAGTGTGAGAACTAATTATATAGCCAATCCATTCATTTTTGGAATGGCCAAATATGTTACTGTGGATTAATCTTAGGTGGGTCCAAAAATGTTAATACTCTTTTTTTTACTTTAGATGCTGCTGTAAAATAAAAAAAATCTTCAGGAAGTAATTCATCCCACAAGGACATCTTATACTAATTTATTTTACTAAAAGGCTAAATTGCTGAATAAACTCTAGCCTCTGGTTTATGACCACAATGCCAGACTCTACTGAGCTGGACGGCAGTTACCAAAAGTAACTAATATGAGGTAGTCATACATATTAGATTGAGGTTGGTCAAACCTGCCAATTTCAATGGGACCGGGGAGCCATCTAATGGGAAAAAGAATCAAGTATCGTATATACTCGTGTATAAGCCGAGATTTTCAGCACATTTTTTTGTGCTGAAAGCGCCTCCTTCGGCTTATACACGAGTCATTGTCCAGAAAGCCAGTAGGGCCTTCCACATTACATAAATACTTGCCCTCCGGCGCTGGATCTCCATCCCTGCATCTCTGTCCCAGTGCTGGCAGAATCCCCTCCAGCATTTAGCTTTGCCCCTGGGTCTAGTCAGTAGTTTGATTTCCGTAATGTGAGGGTTACACACAAAGAATAACAGCATATTCATTGGATCTTATAGATGTTGACAAATTATGCATAGATAGGTCAGATGTCCCAATAATGTTTTTCAAAATACAGATAATCAACAGAGATAAAGGGTTCACTTATTTTGATATAGTGCAGCATGTCTGCTGAAAACAGCCATATGTAACATACACAAGACATCCCTTATACTCTGTATAATCAATAGTTCACAAAATCAATAGTTGAATGATTTTGTAATGACATTTGTCATTTGTTATGACAATTAGAATTTATAATCTGATTTGTACAGTTGCTGGAATATTTTAGTGTACACAATTTTAATAGTGAAATATCAATTCTTACCTCCTTCAAACTCTGTTTGACAGTTTCCAGAATTTTCATTTAAACTTTCCTCTTCATTTATTATTATGTTTTCAATGTCCTTCATTGTTAAATGATCCCGAAATGCGTGGTAAAGAATGTGCTTTAATTCCTCCAGTGTTATTCTTTGCATGTCAAACTGCAGAGAAATAGTTAAACATATATGTTAGTAGATAAATAGCATGTATTCTTAGGCTGTGTTCACACAGAGATTTTATCAGTAGCTTAGGCAGATTTAACAGAAAAAAAGCACTGCATTCAACACTCTCCATCAAAATGACAGAAGCGGTGGTGCTTTTTCGTTTTTTGTTTTGTGGTTTTTGAGATGATTTATCAACTGCCACCTACAGATAGCAGATATTCTCATGACTCAATAACCAACAGGCTATTGGTTGTGAATATTGGATATGTAGGTTTTCTGCCTGAAGGCTTGTAGGTAGCTGAAACTTATAATAAAATAAAGGTATTTCTTCCAGATTTGGAATAAACGTGTTTTTTACCCTCCCTGCTGAATCTCAGTACAATATGCTTGATAGTTTGATGTCCTTTTAAAAATATGTCCTCTTCTTTTTGTAAACAGTGCTACTTTTTTGAACATTTTCCAAATGTCATTGTTTTAGAGAGAACTTCAAATTTTAAGAAAATAAACTTTTAGTGAATACCAAATACTGAATTTCTTATTAAAGAGGTTGTCCACTAGCTCAAACCCCTGATGTAACATCCATCACTCCTTCAAATTACTATACTCCATTCTCACTATATTTCCCATCATTCCTTGAACTGTGATGTAATCTAGCAGTGTGCACACCCCCAATAATTCTACCTAAACCGCTCCCACCACTCTTCCAGCATCAGCACCATGCTTCTGTATAGAACACTGGTGCAGGAAAAATAAGTAATGCACAAGGCACCAGTCCTGCCAATTAAGATTATCCCCTACTTACCCTCATTGACTGATGGATTGATAGATATATGATAGATAGATAGATAGATAGATAGATAATAGATAGATCGACAGATAGATAATATAGATAGAATAGGTGCTCTGCTTTATATATACAGATATAACTGGGGCCGGGTCTGTAGGTAGAGGTGTGTCTGAAGCATCAACAGCAGGAACAGCGGAGTGGAGCTACACCCACCCACATGAAAAGCCCTACCCACCCACATGATAAGCCCTACCAACCCACATTGCAAGCCATGTCCACTATCACTTTCCAGAGACCAGAACTGAGTGAGATTTTGACGTGACATCACAAGGAAGCCAGGAGATTCTCAACCAGTGTTCAAATGACCAGAACAACAGATCAGGTTATAGAAGGATTTGGAAAAGCAAGGTATTTAGTAAAGTGCTTATCTATGGCAGTTAGTTTGCATGAAAGGAACAAGTAAAGTAGTGGCCAACCCCTTTGACATGAAAGTCCAGGTTTGACATGAAAGTCTGCAGTCACTCTATGTGATTGTGAGGCCTCACTTAATTCAGTTGTACTGAGCGAGGCTGAGCTCATCTAAACAGAATGTGGCCATGAGTATGCATATCGCATAATTACAGTGACTGACAGCTCTCTGCGAATCCTGAGGCTGTGGTTCCACGGTCCGGAACCACAGTGCTTTGGACGGAGAGGAAATTCCGCACCGCCAAAGCTCCGCCCCCTTTTTGACGCGCGCTCTTTCCGGATGTGTTTCGGACACCTCCGGAACACATCCGGAATGACCGCAGGGCTGCATAGCCCTGTGTTATTTCCGTTGCGGCGACGCAGCGTCGCCGCAAGACGCTAGGACATGCTGCGGTCTAAAAAGACGCGCCGCATGTCCGGAAACGCAGGTCTTCCGCCTGCGTATTTTTACGCATAGTGGAGACGGGATTTCTTGAAATCTCCTCCACTATGCTGTAACATCTGGACGCTGCAAGTTTGACGCTGCGCCAACGCACAGCGTCAAACACGCAGCTAATCCGGAATGTTTCCTGATCGTGGAAACATACCCTGACAGCGCGCATTGTGTGCAGACTTTCATGTCAAACATGGACAGCACCTTTAATAAATGAAAATACAATTTCTTGAATTAATAAAGGGACAAATATGCAATATTTCAACTAAATTAATTCATTTAACCAATTCTTATATGACCCCTAAAAGAGACTTTCTTATTAAACTTACTCTCACATCGAAAATTTTGGTACCCATGATTTTTATATTGACAGCAAGAAGCTTATCGAGAACTCAAATGCTTGTCCAATAATAATACCAAGGCATATTAGCTTTATTATCAAAGGAATATACAGCCAGCTCCATATTTCCACAACATTAATTGCTGCAGGGGAACTTTAGCATCAAATGAATGACCACTTGCATGCAATGGATGCACCAGGTCCGTCAGAGTCTTACAGAGTGACACATCATCTTGTCTTACCGTATTTCTTATTAGATTTTGTGGACAGAGATTTTTTAATGGGACAATCCATTTTAGATTTTTCCTTTTATAGTGGGTAGGAGCATGCAAATTGTTCCTTTCTGGCTGCTAGGCATCCTAAACCACTGGTATACATATAAAAGTCACCAGATATTGTTTATTAAAGGGTGTTTCAATGACTAAAATATTAACAGTTTATCCTAAGAAAAGGCCAAAAATGTGATATTGATGGGTGTCATACAGCAGCATCCTGTTCATTGCTGCACCAAACACAAGGTAGTGATTGTGCCGAGTATTGAAGCTCACAGAAACTTAGCTTCATTTGTTTGATCATTACTATGAATATACCATTGGTAATATAAACACAGAAAAAGCTTTTTAAATCTTATGGTTTGTTAGCAAGTGAAAGTTACATGTGGATAGGGGTAAACAATAATAATAATACTTTTAAGGACAACATTAACCCCTTAGTGACAGAGACAATTTGGTACTCAAGGACCAAGCTAATTTTTACAATTCTGACTTTATGAGATTATAGTTCTGGAACGCTTCAATGGAACCCACTGAATCTCAGACTTTTTTTCGTGACATATTGTATTACGGCTGGCGGAACGCACCAAATAAATATAAAAATAGAGGTGCTTTTGCAGCCCGGGGTCCGCCATGCAGGTGAAACCTGCTGCTAGCAAATGGCGCTATATGGCGGTATAAGCGAACTCTGTTACTTCACAGAGTCGCTGATATAAACACTGTATGGCACAATATGGCGGTATAAGCGAACCCTGTTACTTCACGGAGTCGCAACATAAACGCTGTGTCCTGTCAA
>VIAB01011155.1:13190-23982 GCA_009801035.1 Oophaga pumilio
AAGGAATAGATAGCCCCCAAACATATATTGACAGTGAGGCAGATAAAATACAAAACACAGGCAGAAAATAGCATAAACAAATGCAGGGGCCCAAACTGTCTGGATAGAACAGGACGAAAAAGGATACTGTCTGCAATCCCGCAAAAACCCTAAGAAAAATTCCAACACGTCTGATATG
Organism: Oophaga pumilio; assembly: GCA_009801035.1. Taxonomy (NCBI): domain Eukaryota; kingdom Metazoa; phylum Chordata; class Amphibia; order Anura; family Dendrobatidae; genus Oophaga; species Oophaga pumilio. The sequence goes on from VIAB01011155.1 coordinate 13,369, forward strand.
CAGAAATACTGAGGCCACATGACCTCTCCCCCACTAAATCAGAACTCTGGTGTGAACTGGACGCAAAACAACAGATACTGAAATAACAGGAGACTAGCAATACTGAACAGACTGACATAAACTGTGGCAAGAAAAACAGAGTCCAGCACAGGCCCTAGTAGAGAACCCGGCTGGACTGCACCAGCAAGGCAGCAAATAGAGAAAAGCCAAAAGGGAAAAATGCAACAGATCAAAAGAGACAAATAACTTATCTAAAAGGTGCAGGACAAGCAGGGAACAAGCTGACATCCAGAAGGCTAAGGAAGAAGACCAAATCACCGGCAACAACCCAAGGAAGGCTGTTCATTTATAACTCTCCAGTCAGAAACACCTGATGTCCAATCATCCTCTTCAGGTGATCGACTTCTGTTAGCCAGAGCAGCTCTATTACCAGCAGCAACTACCAGAGGGAGCCCAAACTCAGAAGCCGGACCAAGGGTGTTCACAATAGTACTCCCCCCTTGAGGAGGGGTCACCCAACCCTCACCCAAGCCACCAGGCTGATCAGGATGGGCTCTGTGAAAGGCACGAACCAGTCAAGTGGTCCATTTCCCTTTCTTCCACTGATTGGACATAGGTAACATATCCTAGTGATTTGCCACCAATGTTTATGCTAGGACCATATACTTTGTCTGTTTTATAGTAAATGCCCCATTCAGTACAATGTCATGACATGAGGAAATCCCTCCCTAGTGCATCCCTCTCTTACTGCAGCAAAAATGTCTGTGTCTATCCCATTAGTCTGAATGAGGCATGCATGATTCCATGCCACAGAAACGACTCAATACCAATGTATGGATAGGATTAATCAGCTGAAGCAATTTCTGAAATAAATCTGCCATGTGTAAACATACCCTTGTAGTTCTTTACTTTCTAGCATTGGGCTTCACATGCAGAAGGTAGGACTAGATTTTCCTTAAGAATCATGGCTTTTGGCTGCGAATCCTGCTGTCCACCCCAGATGGAAGATATTAAGATCTAGCAGTAATTATATATTCTAAGAGGAAAACAAACATTAATCCTGCAATCAGGAGAGGGTGTTGAGTCCAAGGTATAAGATGATCCAAGGGAGTGTCCGATCCTTGGAGATAATGAGGTCTGGGAACACAATTAATACTGCGAGATTCAAAGACCTTACCAAACATTCCCCTATGACATTTCTGGCAGTGCTCACACTAGCAGTTCTGTTCTCTTGTGTAAGTCATCTTCATACTTTTCCCTTCAAAATGTTCAGGATTCTTTTATGGTTACATCATCAGCTGCTAGGTCTGTTAAGTACGTTAAGGAGCACCAACTACCTACAAAAACAGTGCAGGCAGAAGACAAAAGAAATGTTTCCATGACAGCTTGACCAATCGAAATTATTATACAGCCCTTAATTTAATAAACATACTATGATGCATACAACAGTAATAAAGGGTGTATGTAAACATAAAGAAGCTTTGGCATCAAAGTTTTTGTCCTCTTTATATATTGCAGTCATGATATTATATAGCACTGTGTACTTACAATTGATCATTTTGCCTTTTGTACCCTATGGGCCAGACATAGATCTCCGAGAATCTTCCTCCAGAGCTTATTTTAAATGAAAGGTGGAGTTACCAGTGTGAGACATGTAAGTAACACAGGACAGTAGAACAGAACTTTGTCCCCTTACAAACACATTTTTGGCATTTCTCAGAGCTCTGTTTTATTGCAACAATATTGCAAGTAGTTTAAGGGAAATGCCAGCTCACCTGTGGTTCAGTATGTTGGAGTGAAGAACTTCGTCCTGACCAGACGTAGAAACAAAGAAGGTGACACAGCCATGAAAGAGAAGACGAAGGAGTAAATGGACAACGCAACTCGTTTCAGATGCGACTCAGGTGTCCTTTGTTAAAACCTGAATTAATTGTTTTTATCTGGAGTTGGAACATTATCACCTTCTTGAACAATATTGCAGCCCTGTCTGCTTGTGAGCAGAGAGGAACCTGCACATGTATCAGGTAGAATCACACACACAGCTCTGCAATGAGATCAGGAGAGCAGAGAGCGGTCATCACACTGGTAGCACCCCCTTTTATTTACAATAAGCTCTGGAAGCAGATTCTCAGGGAGATCTATGTCCGGCCCACAGATCTTAACAGCTCATTTACATAAGAAAAATGTGGATTTCTCTGGAATAAAACATCAGATCGCATATAACAAGGTATCACTTTATTCATTTTCCTATGACCTACGTGCCCATGTAGAAGGGTTAGGAGGGTTGATCCTACTGACAGATTCCTTTTAACTGTTAGAGTTCATTAATGTGTGCAGTTCCTCTAGACCAGTGATGGCGAACCTTGGCACTTCAGCTGTTGGAGAACTACAACTCCCAGCATGCCTCAACTGCTGCAGGTTGCTAGGGCATGCTGGGAGTTGTAGTTTTACAACAGCTGGAGTGCCAAGGTTAGCCATCACTGCTCTAGACCGTGCTGTGTGACCCCACAGCTTTGTGTCAGTTCTTTCCTGCAGCCTCCATATTGTAGAAGATGATGAAGATAATGAATTCTGTATACACCCAAGTAAAACAATTCTTTCTCCCATATTGTCTGAGTGCTGATAATTGTGCTATTAAAATCTGCAACAGAAATGTGTTCAGTGGACGCTTCTATATCTTGCAAACTGATGGACAAGTCTAGGTTTTAGGAATGCCTGGAGAAGTTATTATCTGTGTAACGGCATTGTGACAATTGTAAAATTTGGATAATGCTATGGGGTTGTTTTTGAGGGGTCTGTCTAACCCCCTTAGCTCCAGTGATGGGAAATCTTATTGCTAAATTACACTAAAACATTTGAGTAATCGTATGTGTCCAACTTTGTGGAAAAGTAATTTTTATGTTCTCCATGATTGTGCACCAGTGCTAAAAGCAAAGTCCATAAAAGTAATGAAGGGTGAGTCCTAACATCAAACCCATCCAATACCTTTGATATAATCAGAGAAAGTGAGACAGGCTCTCTTATCCTATATTGGTTTCTGACCTCACAAATGATCTTCTGTAAGGATGGTCAAAAATTCCTACATACACTTGCAGAAAGTCTTCCCAGAAGAGTGGAAGCTGTTTTGGTTGCAAAGGAGGTAACAAACTACATATTAATATCTGCAGGGGTGGACACTGACAGCTTGGGGCCTATGTGCAAGAAATGTGTGTAGACCCCCTCCTTTTATGGCGACAAAGCTACAGATATATATTGTGACAAAGTCACTGATAAAGTACTAGAGGGGAGATATGTGACACTACGCTTAATGGCGTCAGTGATATGAAGCCAGCACATTTTCCTCCAGCACATTAAGTGTTGTAAGGCTTAAGCTAAAGTTGCATACATGAGCTGTTTTTATGTGGACATTCATAGAGCGGGTGGGAGAATGTTCACCTTATCTCCACCTGCAGAGTAGGCAACACTGAGTGCTGACAGGACCTATGTGGTGTCACAGTCATGGGATCAGACACATGGGTGAGGAGTCACATGGCCTGGGCTTAAATAACTGGGCTCCAGAGGCAGTCTGTGTGCTGAGTGCCTGGAGAGGAAGGACTCCAGGAAAGTGTTTGTGCATATGGTGTTTGTTAAAGGACATTGCTAACCCTGAGTGGGCTGAGCCCCACTAATGTAAGAACTGCACATAGTGCTACTGTTTTGTCTTGCTGTTTTACTAAGAGGGCTTTGTTTATTTTGTGCTTAAAACTTGGTTTATGCTCTATCTAATAAACCAAGTACATCCTTAAAGCCGCAGTGTTCCTGTGACTATAGGCACTGCTAGTGCGATCGCTATGTGATCGCTAGTTAGATTCCAAACACAACTCATCAGCGATCTGTGATTCCAAACACATCTCATCAGCGATCTGTATAATGACCTCTGCGGTCGTTGGGAAAACCTAGTCCCACCTGCGACGCTGGTGAAGTCGTTCATAAAGGGTGTCACACTCAGCGATTCAGGCTCACCAGCGGGACACCAACGACCAAAAAACGGCTCAGAACGTTCATAAGCGATCAGCGACATCTCAGCAGGGGGCACATCGCTGCTACATGTCACACACAGCTAAGTCGCTAACAAGATCGCTACTGCGTCATAAATGGTGATGCAGTAGCGATCTCATTAGCGATCTCGCTAGTGATCTCGCTTAGTGTGGCATACCCTTATCTCCTTGTGCAGCCGAGTGAGCCGATCTACCATGGGTGGTGTTAGAAGTGCAGGCAGCATTCCCACTGAACAGGTGTGACGGCCACAAGCCAGCGTACAACGTCAGGCAAGATGGAGGACCTGCTCAAACATCTGCTACAAGCACAGCAGCATCACCAACTACAACACCAGCAACAATTACAGCAGCAACAGATGGCACAACAAGAGACAAGTAAGCTGCTTATACAGCAGATGCAGCAGCACCAGAAGCAGATTGACTTGCTTGCAGAGGTGGTTCGTGGAAGGCCCTACCCAAGTCCAGGTGATGACACGTATGTCAGGAAGGCGGAAAGAGGAGCCATGCAAAAAATTGGAGGTGGAGGCATGATGATGTGCAGGCATTTTTGACTGTGTTTCAACTGGTGGCGGAGCATGAGACGCTACCGCCATGAGGTCGGGGTAGTTAAGGACTTACTACACCTGGTGATAATAGGGCTTTAGCTTGTTAAAAGGACTTATGGGGGAAGGCGGAGATACCAAGTGTCTCAGACAGAAGCCAGCTCAACCCTGATGAAACACCATCGCAGTCGGATGAGGATGAGTTCCCCTTGTGTGTCCTGGCTGTTGACAAGGACGAGATGGTGACCAATGAGACCAAGATTCCTGAACTTGGGGTTTCTGGTGGAAATTTTGGAACTGCTCAAATGCAGGATCTTACCCTAAAAGGGGCATTGAAAAATGTGACTGTGATTAATGGGTTTGCCCAAGAGCCAGGGGCTGACACCAGGTTTCCACATTTTGCTTTAAATGGAGAGCTGCTGTATCGAGTCACTAAGCTGAGAGAGGAAGTGGTAGAGTAGTTAGTGTAGTTAGTACCAGGTCCCTATAGGTGTAGGCTGTTAGACCAGGCCCATTTCCATGTCTTGGGTGGACATCTGGGAGTAGACAAAACACAAGAGCGGGTCCTTAGTAGGTTCTTCAGGCCCAGGTGTCACAGAGAGATTGTTAACTACTGTTGGTCTTGCCCTACTTGTCAGGTTACTGCTGCCGTGTCCCATTTCCGAAGTCCCCTAGTGCCGTTACCCATTATAGAGGTCCCATTTGACTGGATTGCCATGTACCTTGTAGGATCCCTTGTTAAGTCTGCCAGAGGGCACCTGTGGAGACACAGCATTGTATCTTAATTAACGAGATGACTATTTTTACCAAGCCAGAAAGAATAGGCTGTTATCTATATGTCGACTTTTTAATTTAAGTATTTCTTTCTGGCTGGTCAAGAAAACAGACTTTTGTTTGTGTAAACCTGTAATATTGACTTGTAAGCTGATATTTGATATAACATAGTGTGCTCTTATCCTTGATGACTAGTGATATTTACTGATATGCTAATTATGCATTGTGTAGGCATTTAGTTTGTTGACGTTGAAAACAGAAATGGGAAAAACTATGCAAATAGATTAAATAATCAAGTAATGCTACTTGATCTCATCTCTATTCTTACCCTTCATGTAAATACTGAATGAAGGACTCTTGTTAAGTATAAAAATAGGTTACATGCCTCTGTATGGACAGAGAGACAGGGAGACTAAGAGACAGCCAGAGATTCAGCCAAGACATCCAAAGAACCAGAGACAGCACAGGAGCCAAGACATCATGGCTCCATCAAGAGGGACACAGACCTATCATTCTACAGAATGCCAGCTTAGGGGACCTCGGCCCAGGCTGAAAGAATATAGATCTGCTCCATTGAACATCACTGAACTATGGATACGTTTGGAGAAATACAGGATTGAGACCTGCCGGTTGCCTGGCTCCATGGAGATGTTTGGAGAAGCCAGGTTGTGAACCTTGGATCAACTGGCCTGGTACCTCAATGGACTGTCATCTTCCTTCGCTCGTCATTACTTACTCTCTGTGTTCGTGTCACAGGTGGATGAGTCGACCCTGGAAGATGAAGCCAGGTTGTGATTCTCGGGTCAACTGGCCTTGTACCTCAATGGACTGTCATCTCCCTACACTTGTCATTACCTCCTCTCTGTGTGTGTACCACAGGTGGGGTAGTCAACCCTGGGAGCTCTGAAGTACCAGCTGCTATTATCCTGGTGAGTCAGCGGAAGTGTGAGACTCTGTAATGTGCACCATCTTGGAGTATTTTGCTGGGACTGTTCTACTTGTTATCTGCCTGTTTTTTTGGTTCAATAAAGCATTGCCACACTGTTTTACCCTCACCCTGTGTTGTCTGAGTAGAATTATGCCCACGTTAAAGGGAGAGCAGGTGTTCGGCGGGATGATCCCTGGTCCATGCAGTTCCAGCTAGCGGACTGGGCCAATACATTCTAGTGGTGATGGACTATGCAACATGATACCCAGAGGCACTACCCCTTAGAAACTCCTCCACCAGGAGCATAGCCCGAGAGTTAGTCCATATTTTTTCTCGGACGGGCATGCCAAAGGAGATCCTGATGGACCAAGACACACTGTTTATGTCCAAAGTGATGAGGGAGTTCTGTAAGCCTCTCCAGGTTAAACAACTTCGCATGTCGGTGTACCATCCGCAGACGGACAACCTGATGGTGAGGTTCAACAAAACCTTGAAGACCATGCTTAAAAAGGTCGTGGAAAGGGATGGCCGAGACTGGGATTGTCTACTGACGTACCTGTTGTTCTCTATCAGGGAAGTTCCACAGGCCTCTATGAGGTTCTCACCATTCGAGCTGAGCAACATCTCTAAGGGTGTGGCCACAAGTGCAGCTGGCAGCAGAAGTTCCACCCACAGGGAGCCAATTCTGTTTCACAATTATGTGGCAATTGGACATTGCAGTGGCCAGAGTTTTGGTTGCATGTGGCCAGCCTCTGTGTTTGGTCTCACCCTAAAGAAAGGAAATTTGTATGAATTGACAAATGCAGAACCATGTGTTTCACCGCACTTCACAGCCAAGTAACCAGAGCGCGCTTGTGACCAATGAAAGCAGAGGAGAGAGGGAAAGCTCTGGATACTGCGCTGTGACATGCGGTGAAACACTGCCCACAGTCAATCAGGCGGAGTGTGTGACTGTCTCACGCTTTGGTGATGTAAACAAGGGCAGAAGTTGACATGACATCAGTAGATGTCAACAACGGCTGCAGCCATAGATCATGTGATCAGGACTGAGTGGGAGAGATAGCACCGCTCTCAGGCAAATATGGCAACATAAGGTATTTACAAAAATACTTATTTAAAGGCTTAAATTGATGGGCGCATTATATATTTTATTGGACCACCTCTTTAATACCAAGGATGACCCCTCATAGAAGATCTTATAGCAATATACAGCAGTACAAAAGCACCCAAAATTGTTGGACCACAGAAAGATTACATTGCCCAGTACCCTGACACGAGTTTTGCATATAGTTTCGTCAGGTGGGTTTCATGGGGTGTTTTTCATTTTTTTAGCATCATTATCCAACCTGAAAGGTTCCATTTAAAGTAAATATTCAGAACTCTGGTATAATCAAAGTTTCATATCTCTGTGTCAAAATACTCTAGTCATGCTATTTATGCCTATTTCAGTTGGCTAAATGGCTCTGTCATTTGTACAATTAAAATAAAGATAGGGATAGGTGACAGACAAAATATTCATGAGAACAATATGATCAGACAGGTTGAAATCCAATTTGTCCAATCCCTGTATTGTTGACAACAAAGAACTTGTACTTATAGCAGGCTTCCATTATTGCATTTTCTAAAAAAGGTGGGTATCATCCATTACAGTTGGGTTGGTATTCAGCTTTTCCAGTATCAAAAGGAAGACATATTTAGCTATGAAGCCATACAATAGACAGATTTGACATTCAAGATTCTTGTCTGGTTCAGTAAAAATAGGAGCTATAATTGAGGACGTATTAGTTGTCATCCAGTTTTCCTAAAACTTATTTCTCCGTGAAACTGCTGAACAGAATCATTTTAAATTTGACAATAAAAGTTGACTCAATTACTGGTGGTTTAGGAATAATAACAAAATGTTTCCAAATTATTTTTTAAAACATTTATCTTTAAAAAAAAATTGTGTTTGTTGCTTAATTTTTATGTGTCTTTTAGAAGTTACCAAAGAGTTTCTCCAAATGAAAAGCTGTTTGCTTCCGGGAGTTACCTGAGAGGCCCCTGGGATTCCGAGTGAGCATACTGTACTCAACAAAAATACTATTTATTCTTAAGAATGTGAGATTTCTTGTCTGACCGTTACTATGGGTACTTGAAAAACAAATGATACACATTGAGGCAAGGCACAGAGAAAGCATGTCATCCACATGTGAAAGGAAATATGACGAATAGGGGTAGAATAAAAAGGGAAAAAATATAAAGAGCCGGAAATAACAATAAAAATAATACAAGAAACAGATCAGAGAAAATACATAACACACAACAAAAGCACAGAAACTCAAATGAAGAGAGTTACATAGAAAGTAAAGAAACAGATACATACAGGGGATCACTAATTACCTTTGTAATAGACCACTTGGGCTGTAGGAGACTTGAGTTACCCAAAAAACTAGCAGGCAGGTAGCTGTTAACTACCTGCCTGTTCTACTCGGCGCCAGTTCAGAGCAGTCATCAACCACTCCCACCAGCGACTTAGCTGCACCTCGTCAACAGAGCAGTTCTTCCTCTTCTATGCTGCTCTGTCGATGGGGTGTTACTGCCGACTTCATGCTGATTGAAAGCTGGCTGCCTGCAGTTAGGCAGCAGGGAGCAGGCTGTTAATCAGTATGATGTTGGTAGTCACACCTCATCAACAGAGCAGAATGGAAAGAAGCTGCTGCTTTGTCAACGTGATGTCAATGGAAACCGCTGAATCGCAAGAAGGAGCAGTCAGGGACCACTCTGTACTGGCGGATTTCACAACTACCGGCCTATTTGTTTTTCGGCAGGCAGTAAAAAAATAACAGAGTCCTGGATAACTCCTTTAAGTTAATCATAATTATACTAAGGCAGACAATATTGCAGTGAGGTATGCTCTTCTCTCAAATGGTTCAAGTACTATTGTTTAACCCCTGCCCTAAAGACAAGAAACAGTCATCTGCATAATCTTAAGTTCTAATAACTAATGACAAATGAAAAAAGACAAACAGTGTATGCAGTTTATCTGAAGATGGTTCCCTTTAATTGTAAATTATTTAAATATTAGCTGTTGGAATGTTTGGTGCAACAACTCCATTCCTGTCTATGAGTTTTTAGTTTTCCTGTGTCTGAGTATGAGATAAGCAGCCTGCAGTAGATGCTGCACAGATTGAGTCACACAAATTATTTAATCCTGATCTATTAAGCTTATCATATATTGTTTCTGAATAAAGAAGCTCTGTTGTCACACGCTTGGAGAGTATCCTGAATTATCAGCTGCCAATAGGTTATAGGCCCAGTGTGACACAGAACCTTAGAGTAACACAGCAACAGAAGCCCAGAGCAACAGAGAAGATGTCCACTAGCAGCAATCCTGTCACATTCTCAGAGCCAAGCCTCAATAACCAGAACTACCAGTCCTGCAAAATTCAAGGTGAAGATGCTGCTCATAAGAGAAGGTACATGGAAATATACTCAGGAACAAGTACCTCATCCATTACCAGATGATTGGTTAGAGAAGGATCAGAAAGTACAAAGCACGATCTCCCTCAGTGTAGATGATAATCAGCTTGTGCATATATTCATGTGTGCAAAAGCAAAGGAGATGTGGGGTGAGTTACAGAAAGTGCATGAAAAATCAAATCTCAGCAATAAGCTTTATCTCATGAGAACGCTGTATCAGTCTAAGCTAAGTGATGGACAGAATATGCAGGACTATAAAAGAAACACCCTAGAGATTGTGGAGTGTCTCAGGGGTATTGGAGAAGAAATTAAAGATTTTCATGTTGCTGCACTTCTATTAAGTGGTCTTCCAGAAAGTTATGACACACTTCTGACGGCACAAGGCAAACTTGTGGATGAATTCAAGAGAAAAATGAAGCATGTAAGCAGCAGAATCCATAGCAGAAATAGCATTAAAGATACAGTATTTACCTAAATATAAGAGCAATCTAAGAGAAACTTGTGAATGGTTTTGGTTTGTCTGTAAAAAACCCGGCCACCTTAAAGCATACTGCAGAATTTGGAAAGCAAGAATGAGTCAGTTTAAAGGGTTAAAACAGCTGTAAAGGAAGATTCTGCATGTGTTGAAGCTGCATTTAATTCCTGTACAAACCCATCTGCAAAGCATATATGGTGTATAGATTCTGGTGCAAGCAGCCATATGACAAATAACAAGGATTTCTTCACTGACCTTAATGAAAACAAGTCAGAAAAGGCCATCTTAGCTAATGCTCACTTTATGACTTCAGAAGGAGTAGGAGACTTCTACCTCCACTGTCCAGTTTCCTTCACACAAAGCAGAAAGATCCCAATAAAGGATATTCTCTATGTTCCC